>VCCN01003888.1:3573074-3592463 GCA_006491835.1 Architeuthis dux
ATATATTATGAAAGCGTATAATTAAATTTCAGGTTTTAACCATAAGTGCTATTAACAAAATGTGTCTACATCTTGCGCGTACCCACTATAATTAGGTTTCACAGTTAAGCCAATCAGTGCCTGATGTGTGATAAAGCGAAAATCTCTGTCCTGCTTGGGGAATTCTTTAAAGAAGAACTCCTCAGCGTTTACTATTATCGAACAGAAGTTTTGGAAGAGAAAAGAAATCAATTCTTTTGGCACTTTTACGTTTTCTTCTTCAGGTTGATCAGTTCCATTTGTTTTACACCTGACAACGAAGTTGGAAAGGTAAATGGATTCGATCGTGTCCGTCCGTCTTTCCACACGATATCTCCAAAAGTTCTCAATGAACTTTGTGGAAGGGTGGGCTAAGGAAGAAGTGATTCAATTTTAGGACAGATCCAGGTATATTATTTTTATTATTTTGCGTGAAAAGAGATTAAAAACGAACAGTAAACAAAAATACTAAATTTAAATTGCAAGAGAAGTAACTCAATATGTGTACATATTGTGAGAATTGCGTTCTTTCCCGTTTTTCAATATTTTATTTTCATCCCCTTTTTACTGAGTGCACGGCGTTGGCAGAGGTAAGCGCTCTCTGAGTGTTATTTATCTGCCTCCACACTACGGCAAATTTGACACAACGTCAGTTTAGGGTGGGGTCCTGCAGGCAAAAGGGGTGGAGAACCCAAAACCTCATGACTAGAGACCCGAGGGGGGAGAATCCCAAGACCCTGTCACTGAAACAAATGCCACGAGGACCGGTATAGTGATACTTCCCTGTAAGCTAGTTAAGTATGAGGTGAGCGCGAACGCAGACCCCCCACATTTAAACATAGAACACCCGATTCGCCCACGTTTGGGGCGATCGCAAAGGTCAACCCAACCGAAACCATCAACCAAAACTGTCAATATAGGTTTCTAAAGTTTTTTTACCTGGTCTGGCTGTCTGGCTATGGATGAATGTATCCCGCGTACACACCACACCAATGGAGCTTGAGGGCTGAGAATTTCAACATTTACTCATGTCTAGAAAAAAACATTTTCTGTTTTTTTAAAATTCGCCCCTAAATTAGGTTTTTAGTGGGCGGTTCAATTTGCAATGTAAGTTTTTGCTATATGCTATAAGTTTGGCAGTGTTCACATGTTATGATATGCTGCCACGAAAGGGGTATTCCGGGGTCAAACACCTGTGCGGAAAGGTACATGCGTGGGTGTCCAAAACAGGATATGGGGACCGGAAATGACACCTGCGTAGGCGTTCGAGAAACCTATAAAGCAGACCCGAACATCGGACAGAAAACTCAGAGACCCAAGCAGCCAGGAGGCAGACCGCCTAGGGCTGGGAAGACATAAGACCAAGTTCCCCTGTTGGGAACGGTCTCTCGGCACCCATCACACGCTTTTTTGGCCACTGCCCAAGGAAATGCGAGAGAAGCAATTTATTCATTGATCACCACTTTCTCAATTGTTTTAATTGATCACCCCCAACACGGCTTGCTGCGAAAAGACGGTTTCTATCGACCTGTTTGGGAAGAAATTCGTTCTATGATTTTATTTGTCTGGAGAATAAAACGTTTTGTGGTCAGATGGCGTGATACGTCTGTCAACGTCTATTTGACTTTTGCAAACAGAGAATAAACATCAATTACTTGTAACATGAACACATCTCTTTTGGATAAAGGTTAGCTGACTGGGGTATTTTTCAAAATAATTATCTTTTTCGTTCTCTTAAATATTTACAAGCTTTCCATCTCGTTTTATATGCACGTATTTGTTTTGCATTTAAGAAACTTGTTTCCATTGATAAGAAATAAATGTTTTGTCTGACTTTCTGAGATGAGGTGCTGTTGCTATTATACATTGATTCATTCGGGTCCCTTTCCATTGTGTTTAGTAGTTTTTATCACATTTTTTAATAAATATTAGAAACCGTCAACACTGTCAATATAGGTTTCTTCAGTTTTTAAGTTGGTCTGGCTGGTTATGTACAGGCCGCAATAATGTACAGGCCGCAATAATGGGACAAGAGGGCTGAAAATTTAAAAATCTACTCCTTATGTCTAGAACAAACTTTTTTTTAAAATTCCTCTCCTAAATAGGTTTTTAGTGGGGGTTCAATTTATAATGTAAATTTATGCTAAATTGGTCCCTTAGTTTCTGTCCGGCAGCATTCAAGCTGTTTTCAAGTTGGTCTGGCTGGCTATGTATGTATCACGCGTACAGGCCGCACCAACGGAGCCAAAGGGCTGAACATTTCAGAATTTACTCCTTATAATGTCCAGAAAAAATATTTTGTTTGTTTTTTGAAAATTCCCCCCATAATATGTTTCTAGTGGGAGGTTCAATTTGAAATGTAAGTTTATGCTAAATTGATCACTTGTTTGGGTGTCCAACAGCATTCACGCTTGTTTGTTTTTTTGTTGAAAATTCAGACCTTTTTAGTGATTACTGCCCAACAAAAGGCGAGAGAAGTAAGTTATTCATTGATCACCCCTTTTTTCAATATTTTTTTAATTGATCACCCCCAACAAGGTATGCTGCCAAAAGACGTTGGTCACGTGGCGGTTTCTACTGAGTGACTGAGCAGACCTGTTTAGCTTATGCTTAAATACGGAACAGTATCTTATTAAAAAAAAGAAGAAAAATGGCGGATTCTTTAATATCTAAAGATTCGAAAAATGGTCGAATTTATTTCCATTATTTCTTTTTTCTTCTTCTGGTGTCAAAAATAGAACCAGTTGGTGAAGTTGTTTTGACTTTTGATGGAAGATTTCCGAAATTAGTTCGCTCAGAATAAGACCTGTCACAGAATCCGTGACTCCATTAAAAAATATGAAAATACAAAAAGAAAAGAAAAAAAACAGTCATGCGGAAATGATGGCGGAACGTGAAGAATTTCGAAATAGCCGAACGCTGAGAACAGGCGGGAAAAAATGAAGAGAGAAAACCAACTAAACGGAAGCGTTCCGGAACACCGGGAATTGGATTTTATCGAAAATAGATCATATTGATCCGGTTTAAAAAAAATTAAAAATTCTTTTTTAAAGTTGAAATCGAAAACAAAACTATTTTTTGTAAATTATAATTAAATACTTTCATTCGATGGGTGTGCAGGTGGCCCGGTGGTTAACGGAAGCCAAGACTGCGTTCATTTCACACTCATGCCCTTGGGAAAGGCATGGAACCCCCCACACACACACACACACACACACCATATAGCAGGACATACTAGGTTCTCTAGTCCTGGTTGGTAATGAGTCTTCGAAACGGACAACTCTAATTCCCAAACCAGGGAGTAGGGCCCCCCTTAACCCATAAGAACTCAGACCCATTCCTACTTGAAGTAGTACTACTATCATAGTATGAGGAGCTGTGAAGGTGGGACATGGAGCAAAAAGGGTTAAGACTCACTGTTTTAGTAAATCATGTACATCAGAAGGCAGACATCAACAAGTCAGAACCTTTTGTGAATTGTAACCCATCAGAACCCAGACCAATTTCTACTTGAAGGAACATTATGTGGGATTCTGGGTAGGCAAATTGACACACAGTCATGTGACTGCACCAGGACGTTCATTAGATGTCACTTAGTACAGTTCATGAGGTAAAATCAAGGATAAAATATAATATTTTATAAGAGACAGTGGAGATCAATCAAATTGTATGTGACACTTAGTACACGTTATGAGTTAGAAATCAAGGATAAAATATAATATTATGTAAGAGACTGTGCAGATCAATTAAATTGTATGTGACACCGGTGTCACAGTTGGTTCTTATGGGTTAAGGCCAGCAACGCCCTGATCATCCACTGCACCCCCCTCCTCGGTCTGTCTAGCAACTGGATCCAGGCAGACAGGGATGAGAGAGTGAGGCTGATGGTGCACAACGCCCCCTCACTAGCTGATTATTTATGAGTATTTGCTGCTATGTTTATTGTCAGTTATGACTGAACACCAGTTGAATTATATGAATCTGAAGGAAGTATTTAGTAGAAATGTTTTTTTAAGTGATAAAAAAAAGATCTCCCGATTCCATTAGATACTATTATTGATAATAATCACGGATTTTGGTTGGTAGCAGAGAAGAATCCCTGACCTATCTGTACTGGTCCCCATCATCTATTGTGACATGCTAGTGACAAGACTTTTCTCAAGACATATGGCGATGACACAGAGCATAGGGAGAGGTGGATTCCCTAAACTTAACAGTCAGACGCTGGGTCATCAATGTGGTACACCCAGTGAGGATTGAAGTCACTTCGGTTGTAATGGTCGGCGAGACGAATCGACTAACCTCTACTCAAGGACGAGTCGACGCTCTTGGGTAAGGTATGAATATACATCAGAATGTTAACAAAAACTTGGCTTTTACCTGGACTCGAACTCCGAACTCCGAACACTGCCGTCGATGGGAAGTATACAACTGTCTCACCCACCGAGCAGGCCCAGTTGTTTATTAGATTCATTCATTCATTCTTTCGTCGCTCGCAACCAGGCCAGTCAAAGAGTTTGGGGTAGGGGGAGGGTGGGTATTTGAATTGCGTTATTGAGCATAGTGTAGAAATCGGTCTCCTCCTAGGAGGATTAATAGGATCGCCACGAGAGGCTCTCTACATGATCCCTAGCTGCTTACGGTACCTGGTATACTCAGTTGGTCACCCATCTAGGTACTGACCAGGCTCGACGTTGCTTAACTTCGGTGATCGTACCAGAATCGGTCTATCCAACGTGGTTTGGCCGTAAAGCTTGGTGCCAGAGAGTGTCAATATTTCCATTAAAAATTTTAAAAGATTACCCACAAGTTTTGCGGGAGGTATTGGTTTTCACTGGTATTCCAAAGCGGTCACCCATCTAGGCACTAACCAGGCTCGACGTTGCTTAACTTCGGTGATCGCACGAGAACCGGTCTATCCAACGCGATCTGGTCTCTGTTTATTAGCAAATAACGAGGCCTTGAAGACGTCGACGAGAAGACAACAGAAAAGGTTGTACGACTTGGATCGTTAATCGTAGCATCAAAACAGGAAAAATAATGCTCGCAATTAGGGGATCATAACGAAATCGACGCTGGCAAGATGCAAAGGCCGGAAACTGAAGAAGGCTGCAGAAGGCTAATTATGTGTGGGTCGATTTCAAAAAGTCACGAGTGTTTCGCATTTGCAACGAAAACATATCTGTTTACAAACATTATACAGAGCCAGAACAAAACTAATTGGTATTTGGAGGAAAAAAGCCGTTGCAGCCAGAGTTGATCAAAACAAACCTTTTACATATTCAATACCACTTTGGATATTTAAACTTTTACATAATGCCATCTATGTTTTTTGTTCGAGTTACCATTAGAAATTGCTATGTAAGACTACTTATATTTTATTTGGGTAAATAAAATTGAATTTATGAAACTATCAAGAAGCACGGTAATGCGCGCCCTCAGCACAGGCTTTGTTTTTCCACCATAGTGCCATGTGGTGCATTTGTGCGTCAGGGTCGTTTTTTTACCCCCAAAACAGCTCTGGAAATCGTAATACGCAACATTTCAAAAGACGCACGTGTGCGTCGTGCGGCAGTAAACGTGATGAAGACGCACAAGGCTGCAAGATGGCCTAGTGGATAAAAGATTGACGAAGCAAATACGTTTGCTATGGATTGTGGTCTCCTCTACAGGCAGTTGTGTAGTGCCAAAAAAGCAGTGCTGGAACGATCTGCCTGATCCAATTTGCACAGAATGGATATTTTCAGTAGTATATAGAGAGGGAACTCCATCCCCCTCTAAAGCAAAGTAAGGGAACGCCTTTCCCACGCGTTCGCACTGCACTGCACCTCTGCTTACAGGATTATCGTGCATCATTCGTAGCAATGCTCGTAGTAAAGGCATGAACCCACTCCCCCCATCGCCAGATATCTCGACAAAATGTCTCATCACTGACATGCCACGATGGCTGAGAAGAGAGAGAGTGCATCAAACCAAATACCTCGCTGCTTTCATCCCGTCGCTTGAACCATTGGGCTAAACCAACTGGCACATTATTGGAAACCATTTTCAGTTGGACTTTCCGTTCTAGCTGAATGGAAAGTCAGTAGTCCATTGTCTGAGTCATGAGAGCCCCCGCCCCCCTGCTTTTAGAGCTAAAAGTACAAATGTTAATTTTATAAATTCGACAAAGACTGAATGTGTCATGTGTCAAATTACAAGGCAGCCGCAAGAAGGCAGTCAACTGTTACAAACCGTTGGCCGTTGGCATATAAAAGAAAACCTACTCATCGTATCGGGCCTTAATGAAGGCCAACATGCCGCATTAGTTTCTTTTGAACCCATTCTTCGATCCCTTCGATCCGCAATGAAATTAAGTTTTTAGAGGAAGCATTTTTATTAGCACCTTTATTGCTTTGATCACAACGTTTCGGCCTATTCATTCTTCGGCCTTTGTCAAGTATATGTTGCATTTGATGAGCATCGAGTTTCGACCTGTGCTTTACCCACTTCCTCTATATCAGTCATTCTCAAACGGATGGGGCGCCGGGGGGGGGGCACTTGGCTCCCAGGGAAGGAATTTACTAAAAGGAGGAATGTTAGCCACATTGGGGAGGGATTTCGGTCGGAGGAGGAATATATAATTGAAAGTGTAATGCCGAAAGAATGCCAGATGAACATTCAAAATGGGGGACGAATTGATGAGACCTGAGATGGCAAGGGAAGGAATGTGACTGGGGACCCTGGAAACCACTGCTCTGTGAGAAGAATGCCAGAGATTTGGATCTCGATGCCTACTTCCGACGCTGAAAATCCTTTAGAAAAAACACACCCCGAAATATATAGAGAGTGGCTAGACAATATCAGTGAACAATGAGCCCAGCACGTAGTAAATGGGTTTTAAAATAAATAGTTCAAATGGTTCTTTGGACGATTGAACTCTTTCTTGTTATTTGTGTTGTAAACACGACGTTTCGGCCGATCCATTCTTAGGCCTTCTTCAGGTGTACAATCCGAGTGTGATGGGTTAAACAGAAGTTATGTTTGAAGGGGATAACCCTTATAGCACAGGGCCCAGGTATTTCTGTGTCTTTGTCTTGTCGGGTTTAGGTTTGTTGAGAAGTGGAAGCGACACCGGGCTGACAACACAAATAACAAGGAGTTCAATCGTCCGAAGAACCATTTGAATATTAATGACCCTTCTCAAAACTATAGAAAATAGTTATGTATTTTTAAATCTATTTTTCATTATCAAATAGCAAACAGTTTAGTGGGTATAATGAGGTATAGTTTTTTTTGGGGGGTGCATTTTTTTATTGTATTAACAAGGTATCGCTAAGTGAAGTCAAAGTTTTCAATTTAACACACACATTTATATACGTCTGATATTTAGGCGGCCGTGTGGAGGTCACAGATTTGAATCCCACAGGTGTTGAATGTTGTGGATATGATATCGGCTGCAAGGTGTCGGGGACTGGAAGACACATCCGTTGTCCAGGGGTCATAAATACGATTGTCACTGAACTTGCAGGTGTTGGCTGGAAAATCAGCGTGGGCGTTCGAGCTCGATAAAAGCGACACAGAGGCCCTCCAAAAAGACAGACCGCCTAGGCTGGGGGAAGACAAGGCCAGTTCCCCTGTTGGGAACAATCTGTCGGCTCTCATTATCTCTCTCCCACTCTTCATTCTCCGTCACGACACAATGCATCTTATGAAATAAAAATATATCCTCATATTTTTATAAACACGTTTCGAGTCTTCCTTTTTCTCCAAGTTCAGACCAAGCGGGCTATACAACATATACACTGCGCTGAGGACTTCAGTAATTTGATTTTTCATAATTAATGGACAAGGTGGCCAACAAAGAAACCCTTTGTAGCGATCAAATATCGGGAGGCTAGATTGGACTTTTCGATTTCTTTCTTTCTGTTCTCGGTGGAAATTTGATTTTTATAATTAAGTCCTCAGCACAATGTATAACAATGTATTTGTGTGTTAAATTTAATACATTGATTTCATTCAGTTAGCTATATCTTGCTAACAGGTGATAACCTAATACACCACCATATTACACACCATTTTAGCTGTCAGAATATTTGTTATTACAATTAACATGATTACATCCAAAAATACATTAGTATTCCAATTTGTATTTATTTTTATTTGATGAAGTATTGTAAATCATTATTATCAATTTGTGTGTAGCACACAAATTGATAATAATGATTTGTTTACCTTCATCTAATTTTTTGTTGCTTTTTATCGCAACTATACTCAGGTTTCCCTTCGGCAGTGAGTAAATGAATGAACTGCGCGAATCGGAATAAATAATACGTTCCCGGTGAGACTCGAACTCACGCCCCTATGCCGGAGTATATATCTAAAAACGCATTTAATACGCAATGCTCTCATAATGCACTGAATTATTCTTGCCACTGTATATTGAATTACTAATACTACCTTAGTCGGGCACAAGGCCATGGTATTGAGGATCAAACCAGTGAGAACCGCACTCACTCGTTAACCATCGCCCTTGGACTATTTACTAAGCTCAGCTTAGTGTGGCACAAGGCTACAACAGTGTGGCACCCAAATTCACTAGACTTGCTAATTAAACTATATTACTAACCATCACGCTATGCAAGGCACCCAGTAGTTATTTGCTTAGCTCAGCTTAGTCTGGTACAAGGCCACGTTAATGGGGCTCCGAATGCAGATCGAAGTTACTTTACCGGCGAACTGGTTTGCGAGTAGCGCTTTCTCACCGTCGCGCTACGGTAGGGTTTTGATTACTCACTCAGAGGATTGGCGCAATACAGTTTTCCTATCGTAAATTCTCTCTTTTTGGCTTTGTGGCAAGCCAAGCTTAGTGAATCTAAGAGTGCATACCTCTACCAACGCCATTGTCACAAAAAACGGAATGAAAATCAGTTCATATATAGCTACGATGCAGGGGAGGTAACTGTGAAAGATTCCTGAATCCGTCCCAACATTCAACCATTTCTTTCTTTAGACAATGGCCTACACTTCCAGAAAATTTCATTGAAATTCATTGAGAACTTTTGGGAGATATTGGTAGAAATAAATAAACCTTTCGGTTGTAATAAATTGATATTTATTGAGCTTAATCTATTTCTCTCTCTGTCTGTCTCTTTCTCTTTTAACCCCACCCCCTTGCATTTCCTTTTCTTTTTCTACTCTTTTTTCAGACTTCGTCTACCGTTCTCTCTTCTCTTACTTTCTCTACTTCTCCTAACCCCAAGCCTTCTTTTTCAATCTCAACTTTGTCCTTCGCTGTCCTTTTGTCTATATTTCTTTGCTCAGCAATCACCAACCATCTCATTCATAAGGAACTCAACAACAAAGAAAGTCTCAGCCAAGATCTAGCCAACAAATGGCTAATTTTGCAGTGCTAGACACAGCATTTCAGTGAGGCAGTGTTGCCAAGCATAGCTAGTGTTGCCAACTATAGCTAGAACTTTCCATAAAAATGGCTAAAATCGGCTACATTTTATATATTTTAAATGTTATATATGAAATGAAGGAATGGATAAATTTGTATCCAACAGAGTAGACGCGGGTTCGATCCCCGCACGGCGCTCGTTTCTTTATTCATTTATACGATCTAGGCCGCCCGTTTAGCAATCGCTAACACCGATGTCGGGCTGATATGGGTTCACAATGTATTATTAATTAATTAATAATTGTCTTTATAATTATCAATGTTATATATGTACAGGGTGTTCCGTAAGAATGTCCTTTCCTACCAGTTGGTAGGGTAACTTTGTATTGAAACAAAATACTCAAACCGCAATACGACGTCTCTCAGCCGAATCGATACAAAGTTACTCCCCTTACAACGCGTAGGAAAGGACATGTTTACCCCTTGTAAGGGGAGTAACTTTATATTGAAACAAAATCCTCAAACCGCAAACGACGTCTCTCAGCAGAGTCAATACAAAGTTACTCCCCTTAAAACGGTTAGGAAAGGACATTCTTACGGGACATCCTGCATCCATATTTAAAGCACACTTATCGAATAAAATAACCATTAAAACCCCAGAACAAATTATTAACAAAAATTGAACGTAAACGTTTATTAAACTTACCAGATTTAATCAGCTATTGTAGATTTTTATCGGCTAAAGATCGGGGGGGGGGGAATCAGCCAGATCTAGCCAAAAAAAATGGCTAATTTAGTACAGCCCTAGCTAAACCAGGCAATAAAATCTCAAATGCTAGACAAAGCAGATCAGAGAGAGTGCCGGCCGACGCGATAGGGTGACTCATCATTGCAGTCGCCTCACAGGAGGAAACCAACTGTTGGAGCCAATTCAAAAACATGAAACAAATTTTGACACGTCACTTTCACTTGAGTTTTGCACGCGCCTCCCACCATGCAACGCTGTCATTACAAAAGGCAGAAAGAAAGGTTCAGTTTTTCAAAGCCACGAATCGATCAACGAGACGGTCCGTGGCGACTTCACAATGAGATGGCGAGTACTGCTACAAAGCACAAAAGGTTTTGGCCCGTTTAACGGCCAGTGTACTCTTAAGCAAATAACGTTCGTCAAGCTAAGGGCGCGTAACGTTGCTCAGGTAGTAAACGTTGGGCTTTCTTCAAGCCCAGATTACGAGCACGGAAAATGGAGCCAGAGAACCGAGTTCGAATCTCTGCCGGGGTTTTAGTGTGATCACTTCGTAGTAATGCCCTTAGGAAACGCATGTATCCACTCCCCCATCGCCAGATATCTCGATAAAGTGTCTCATCACTGGCATGCCATGATGGCTAATGAGAAGAGAAGGTGGGTTAGTGAGTGAGCTCTTGGTCAAACCACTCACCCATAACTTACTTACCTGAACTAGCGTTAGTATCAAAATCTGTTAATCCCATTGTCAACCTTGACAGGGTGCAAATAATAATAATAATACTATATCTACCTCTTCCACCCCATATGGATATAGTTCCATTTTCAATAGGAGTCCCACTTGTTGTAGCCTGTGAGAGAATAAAGTAGGTTTTATAAAACTTACGTGAATACAATTTCGTCTCCAGCAAATCTGCTTTTGAATTTTCCAGATAAGAAACCTTACCAAATATTATATGTCATTATACCTGCTTGATATAATGTATTGCCCTTTGGCTATCAATGCAAAATTTTATCTAAGTTAGACGGTGTTTTCTTGACTTTTCCTTATGTCTAGATTGAATAAAACATCCAATTCTTTAACATTATGTAATCTGCTTTTTCCCCCTTTACAAGGGTTCGTGTGTGTCGCTTTTAAAGATGTTGTTGTCTTTCTGTGCGCAAGAATTGCTCAAGAAGCAGAAGAAAAGACAGAACACGTCTGATTAGCTCACTCAATAGAAACCGCCACGTCTTTTAGCAGCATGTCGTGTTGGGGGTGACCAATTAAATAATTAGACAAAAAGGGCTGATCAGTGAATAAATCACTAATGTCACATTCTGTTGGACGGGGATCACTAAAAATGTCCGAAATTTCAAATAACGAGCGTGAACGCTGCCGGACACAAACTAAGGGACCGATTTAGCATACACTTACATTGTAATTTAAACCCTCCACTATTTCTTTTTTTTGGGGGGGGGTAAAAAACTTTTTTTTTCTAGACAAAAAAAGAAAACAACGTTTTTTTTAGACAAAAACAAAACAACGTTCAATGAGTAAATGTTTAAATTTTCAGCCCTCTAGCACCATTGGTGCGTCCTGTATGCGCGATAGAAAGATATATAGATAGTAAGCCAGATTCACTTAAAAACTGAAGAATGTTTTGGTGACAGTTTTGGTTGACGGTTTCTATCATATCAGGGCTTCTTCGGCGAATTACTGAAGCCAACTGTGTGACGTTGTTTGCCAAATATGTGCTTGCCTTTTGCTTACGTCTAGATTGAGTAAAACATCAAATTCTTTAACATTATGTAAACTGTGTTTTTTCTTTTCCTTTTACAAGTTTGGGTTCGTGTGTGTCCTTTTTGAAGATTTTGTTTTCTTTCTGTGCCGCAAAAATTGCTAAGGAAGCAGAAGAAACGACAGAACACATCAGGGCTTCTTCAGTGAATGTCAACAATTCAGTTAGCGTAATCAGATTTCGTCTTCTTTACTGCCACAGATATATTGAAGGAACAGCTGACTGGTGTAGGGAGAGGCCTTTTCGTTGTGCTTCGAAGAATGCTGTATAAGAAAAATAATTGCTTTTCTGCTTATGAAAAGAAAATTATTCAGTTTTATCTCATATCATCAAAATATTTATGGCATTTTTCAAATTGTTTTTCTATCTATCTACAGAGGAAGCTCGGTTATCTGAACGTGAATTATCCGAATTTCGGTTTATTCGAACAAGATTTCAAGGTCCCGTAATTGTATTCAGTATGGCTTCATTTTTATGATCAGATCAGTTATCCGAACGAAATACTTCCCACCCGTCTCGTTCAGATAATTCAGGTTTCTCTGCACTCATATATACATGTGACACATACATAGATAGACAGCCAAACAGAACCACTTAAAAACTGAAGAAACCTATGTTGACCAGTGGACAGTTTTGGTTGGCAGTTGACGGTTTCTAATTCCACATCAATTATCCGAACAAGATTTCAAGGTCTGGTAATTGTATTCAGTACGGCTTCCTTTTTTATGATCAGATCAGTTATCCGAACGAAATACTCCCTGCCCATCTTGTTCAGATAATCAAGGTTTCTCTATACAGAAGATATGTAGAGATTAGTAATGCAAGGACATCAGTGTACAGCAAACATCAAAACCTTAGGTATACAAGGTGTGGCTATTAACGCTTAAATTTTAAATCAAGGGAATAACTTCTGATCACACCTACTTCCCTTGCACTTTTAGGTAAATTTTTTTTCTCATTCAATTCACAAAAAAGTTCCATTTAAATAAAAAAAATCTATCCATTGAAGAGTTTCACTGTGTTTAGGAGCGGTTCATGAAGAATAGCCTGTCGGAGCCTATCTCGCCCTTGACACACCCATGATGAAATTAAAAATCATCTATGGTGCCCCAACGACCCTGCATTGGTTTTAAGGATAAGAAAATGAGATTCAATGTAAAAAAAAAAGAAAATTACCTAAAAAGGTGGAAGGGAGATAACTTTAATCAGTAGTTATTTCCCTTTATAATAACATTCAATGTTTGTATATGAATTTAAGAGTTAACCTATATGCAATCAGTTGGCATTCAAAGACATCATTGTGTACCTTGCTTTTAATTGATCATCAAAACAAAAGAAAAAGAAAAATCTAGATTATCCGAATTTCAGCTTATCCAAACAAGATTTCAAGGTCCCGTAATTGTGTTCAGTATGTCTGCCTTTTTTATGATCAGATTAGTTATCCGAACGAAATACTGCCCGCCCGTTCGGATAATCGAGGTTTTTGTGTATTTATCTGTCTACACAGATATATACACGAATGTTCCATCAACCTAAAACTAAAAAGGCATAACCTCCAAATTAAAGTTTCCTATTTATCTGAACCTGGTATCCACCTCACAATTGGGGACTGTACACGCTGTAAGTCAACACCGACGCCCTTTTGGGGTAGGTTTACATAAGGATTTAAATGGACACAAGTTAGAGACGCTTGTAATCAAATCTATCTGTAGTAGAAATGGGGTGGGGGAAACACCGACACAGTTTCGATGCAATGTGTTCAACGTCCTTCACGGGGCACTTTCTCGTTTAATACCGGTAAGCTATCTATCTATGTTCGAGCTGCTACGACGTCGTTCACACTAGAACTCCCAAACACGATTCGAGCGTGGCTTCGGGTAGCGAGTCAAAAGCGAACTGTCCCCACTTCTGATAATCGGCCACTTATATCCTACTAAGGAATGATTCAAGTGACCGTATGCGAAGTGTCTGGCGCAGCAAAACATGAGCGGGGAGCACGGATGTTCTAACAACGCTGCCACACGAAGTCTCTTCGGCTGTGGCTGAGCAGAGGGCTCAGGTTCGATCTCGCGGTTCGCACCGTCGTCACACTGACAAGAAATCAAATACAAACCATTATATCGTTTGTATACATTCTTTTCGCACAAACTACATCCAAAGAGAACGTATTTGTAGCATTGAATATAAACAAAAAGCTAACAATTTTAGCGTCGATCTTGTTATTCAGGCAACGAATATTTCGCTGCTGAGGTGCAGGTGGCCAATTCTATATTATACGATTATTATTTCGAGATCTTTTCATTCATTTCCATAAATTATCACTATAGGGACCTCTACCGTACGAGTCCTGTCATTGTTTATGAAATATCTTGGTAGTCGATCTCTACAGCATCAGTGTGCGACGCTCTCATCTGCCCAGCAATTGATACAAGCCTTGTTGTCTTGTATCAATTGCTGGGGAGATGAGAGCGTCGCACACTGATGCTGTAGAGATCGACTACTAAGGTATTTAATTGTCCATTATATGACTTTTCTCACTTCTATTCCACAATAGTATTGTGCGATGCTTTTTTTATATGTATATTAAATGATGGGCAGCAGCATGATTATCTGTCTTGGGTTCTGTGTTTCCTCCAATTTCTTATGTTGAATATTAGCGTCACCAGCCAGGCACATGATTGATATCAGAGGAGCCAACATTCTAGCGCCAAGCTGTAGATCCACAAGTATTTAATTTGTAAGTTGGGACATAAATTAGTGCGATTGGTTCAGCTCTACTTGGACACGACCTGAAGACACGACAAACAATTCATTCATTTAGATAATGAGACAGACGGTTTGAATAAATAGACAAACGGAGTGTGCATCTATGTGTATGTGTGCGTGTGTGCACCAATATATGTTATTATTTCGAGAATCACGCGAGTCCTCTCGCCTAGGGAAAATGCTGTATCGTCACTCAAAATAAACTGACACTTGGATATTGCATCGGTCATTACCCCAACATTTAATGACTATTCCAACTCAATAAGTGGGCAGTAATTGAAGGACTTTATCACCGAGTGTTGAAAATGAGACAGTAATACCGGAGTGAACGATATGACCTCAGCGCCAAAGATATTACAAACGATTGGCTAGCAATAAAAACTGACATAACAGTATTGTATATTGTCAATCTCCACAATGTTTAGCTCTATAATTCTGTCATTAAGTTATTAAGTCTCAAGTACTTCTTACGACGAACGTTACCCGGGAAGTATTTCCGTAGAAGAAAGTGGTTTTTTTAAACGACGTGATTGCATAATTTATATGGAAATAAAACACAGATTTCCATCGTTGTGCCGAAATTGTGTAAAGCGATGAATTACTATTAATTTATATGGGAAACATTTTTTTAGCTTCCCCGCACCAAACAATGGTGATGATGGTATATTAGGCTGAGTGGTCGGAGGTCAAGGTGGTGGGAAGTACATGAGATTGGAATATAGGAGAGGGGGGAGAAGGTGCGTACGGCTCGTCTCAAAACAAAAGCTGAACGTTTTTTTTGTGTGTGCTGGCGGCCATTTTGTTTTATGCAAATGTGGTAGTTCTTCCAAACTTTTTCTTGGGAACAACCTTTTTCGGAAAGAGGACATCATAAGGAACATTTTGGTACCCTAAATGTAGAATCATGGGGGGTGCACGGTAGCCCCTGCTGGCCCCCGGACTACAAGGCCAACATCGGAGAGACAAGATGCAGTGATAGTTGGAAGGGGAGAGAAGAACATTGGCGGAAAGAAATATTAAATGACATTCCAAGGGAAATTACGAATCACCGCCACCCATATATGCTTATTTTTACCCCGTGAATTAAACAGTGGTGGTGGTGGTGGTGGGCAGTGATCACTAAATAGTACAAATTAAAAAAAACAAAAAACAAGTGAGAATACTGCTAGACACAAAATAAGGGATCAATTCGGCATAAACTTACATTGCATATTGAACCCCACTCTAAAAACCTATTTAAGGGTAATTTTCAAAAAACAGTTTCCCTACTCATTGAAGGGAATGTGTGTGCAAAATTTCGAGTTTCTACTATGAATGGTTAGGGCTGGGCAAAGTCCGGATACATAGATACATATAAATATCAAAACACATAAATAACCTAAACCCAGCAACAGTGTTTAAACCGGTATGTTGTGGGTAGCAGTGATTAATATTAAACAGTTCTGGCCTCCAAATTAGCAACTGTATGTGTTAGTGTGTGGGTGTCATATTAATTAATCGTGTTTTTTTTGTATGTTTGTATCTTATTCCTTAAAGTACATTCCATTGAGTATTTAACAATTTAGTTTCTTAGAAATTAGTAGAATTCTTTTGTCTGCAACGGACTTGCGGGGGGGGGGTAACGAAATAAACTTATCAATTTCTGTTGGTTATGAAAATGTTGACCTGAGCTCATTCTAGTTACCTCCAGTTAGTTAATACAATTTCGATGGGGAACTAACAAAGAACACCGGTTATTTTGTTACTACATTAAAGGCTCGATATTATACACCCACTAATATTTTACTATGAAGACTGGGTTGTAGGGTTTATTACATAAAAATGCAATTCTTCGACTATTTGTTATGATATACTGTCATGGAAGGTCATTTCCAGGTCAACACCTGTGCGGAAATGGAAGTAACCCGGTCACCTTAGCATATGCGTAGGTGTCCAAAAAACAAGATGTGGGGGCCGGAAACGACGCAAGCGTGTGCGTGCAAACCTGATAAGGGAAGCTAAGAGACGGAGAAAAACACAGAACAGAGGACTCAGCAGAGAAGCAGATCGCCTAAGCCAGGCTGGAAGGCACGAGACAGCTGTGCCTGTTGGAGACAGACTGACGGTTCTCCTTATCTCTCTCCCACTATTCATTCTCCGGCCGGACAAAGTGTAAGCTATGAAATAAAAATAGGTCTCATATTTTTACAACCAGTTTTTCGAGTCATCCTTATTTGATTGTCCAAGTTCACGATTTCCCTCCGGCAAATGAGCAACCCACGACGAGACATCCCATGGAGGCAGAACAGCGTGAGGGGGTAGACAACATATTCTTGTTGATAGAGAACATTATTTCAAAACCAAGTCTCTGAAAGTGATGTAGGTTTGGGGTACATTTTTCCTACCGTATTTCCGCCCTTCATTCCATTACTCGAAGTAAAGCGTCCGTCTCTTAAGAGACAACTCAAAATTGCAAATGGCAAGTCTGGTCGAGACCAGGACTTTTATTCTTACAAGTTGTTTGTGACCACCACCAGGGTTGCCAACTCAAAAAATATTTTCGCATACTTTGACAGCCGAAAAGCACTAAATATTTTAATTTTTTTAAATTGCCAAAAACCACCAAAAGGACGCTAAAAATGGTCAAATATGACCAAAATGTATCAGGCGAAAAGGCGCTAATTTAGCGCTTTTTGCAATGCCAAAACAAGATACGTGCTAAATTGGCAACACTGACCACCACCTTGGCAGGATGCAAGTCAACCGAAGGGATACTTCCACCCTAATCACACAGTGTATTCATTTAGCTGCTGAGTTCACTGGGAGATTTGACCTAATGAAGAGTTTTCCACACTGTTCACTCATACGTATGAGGCAGACGTGCTAACCATTAAACTCTCGGAGCGATAGTTTTTAGTCTGAATATATTAATACCAAATGCTGGCGTTACATTAAGCAAACGTCATAAAGTTGGTCACTTGTTAGATCGAAGTGAAACTTCAAAATATATCTTTGCTACCGTCTGTCGTCTACAATAAAACCCACCATACTTCACCGACGTTAATATCCATTAGGTTTTTGAACAGGCAGGACGTCTGCTTTAGAACTAGAAGATGACCTTTTTAGATTCTGGAGAGTTTTTCACTTCAAATACACGTTTTATTCAATTTATATATATATATATATACGAGTGGCAGCACTTAAGTGCCGATCGAACTACTTTTTAAACAAATTTCATTTTTAGAGCTACAATGCTGAGATTTAAAAAAAGAAATTATTTCGAAGCTTGAAAACTGAATCATAATACAGAGTATTCAAGCTTCAAAATATAATTTTAAAAAACAAAACAAGCGTGAACACTGCCAGACACAGACTAAGGGATCAATTTAGCATAAACTTATATTGGAAATTGAACACCTCATTAAAAACATAGGGGGGGTGTTCAGAAATCGCCCAAACTGTGGTTTGGACATAACGAGTAAATGTTTAAATTTTCAGCCCTTTAAGCTCTATGTGTATACGCGGTACACATACATTCATAGCCAGCTAACTATAATCACTTAAAAACAGAAGAAAGCTACATATTATCAACATAGCTTTCTTCAGTTTTTAAGTGATGCTAGCTAGCTGGCTATGAATACATACACATACATTCATAGCCAGCTAGCTAGAATCACTTAAACACTGAAGAAAGCTATGTATTATCAACATAGCTTTCTTCAGTGTTTAAGTGATTTTAGCCATACGGCTAGGAATGTATGTGTACGCGTGGGTGATAGTTTCTAAAAATCGGTAAAAGTTTCTTCTTATATTAAGAACACTTGAAGATCATTAAAATCCTTGGATCAGCGAAATGGCATTTCTCTTCTTGTAGATCAAAACAAACAAACCTTTGGCGCAACGGATCAGCGCTGGACTTCATCAGAATTAACAACAGTACGTTGCTTCCTGGTGACGTCATGGGTTACCATAGTAAGCAACAGAGACTCATGAGTTTTCGAAAATCTTTTTCTTAATCCGGCTACAAAATAATGGGCTGAATATCTTGTACGGACAATGCAATGTTTCTTTCTTTCTTTCAGTTTTTATTGAGGTTTATATCGCTAGTTCTTTTCTCTCAAAGAGGTATCAAGCAGCGGAGGAAAACATGAATGCTGAAGTAATCATATAATCAAGACTTTGTCAAACTCTTGAGATTATTGCTTTCTCTCCACACACATACACACACTAGACGGTGTAGACACGGTCTGAAAATCGCAGCAACGTGAAACTCGGAGTTATCTTGAAAACTGGAGTGTTGCTTTCTGTGTCTACACCGTCTATGTTTACATATGCTATCTCCCTCTAAAGTACACCGAAACCGTCGGCCTGGTAGGCAACTGAAGATTCTCGAGTTAAATACACTTTTTGTAATTTCAGTGTATTAATTATTAACCCTCTGAATAGCAGTAGAGAAATATTCCTTACTCTTTGTTAAATTTTAACGGAGGTAGGGGACACTACTTCAGCGACACACGTGGTTGGATGGCAGCTCTGAGGGGTACGGTTTAAATCGTTAGTATTAGAAATTGTAAAAGCTTTATAGCAGCCTTGCGACCACGTGGTTGGTCAAAGTAGTCTCTGGTAATGCCACGTTTACCTTTCCTCTCCACCGTAAAAGTTTAACAAAGAGGAAGGAATAATCTTAACCGCCACTAGAGAAAGTTACCCAGAAAGTC
>VCCN01003888.1:3604120-3626389 GCA_006491835.1 Architeuthis dux
ATATATATATATATATGCAGAAACAAATTTAACCAGGAGTATGTATATGAAAGAGTTCATTTTTTTTTTGCGTTTTGCTGACTGCATTTTCGACTTCAGCGCATCTTTTGGAAGTGAGAGGAAAAATTCATATCGAGTCGTGAATATCTATTGTTGTTGTTTATATTGTTAGGGCCTTTGGCTAGTGTGTGTGTTCGTGCGTGTGTAAGTTTGTGTGCGGTGTAGGAGGCGATGTGTTGTTTATAGCTTTAGTTTTGACTGGTCTAAGCAGTGTGTTATAGATGTAGACAAACCATATATATAATTTATATATGTATATATATATCAACGCCCCAAGCAACATAAATCTTATCTAGATCCAAATCAATTCAGTAAGTAATTAGAGGATTAAGTGATATGTGTAACACTACGGTGTTCATCCAGCATACAAGTAGGGACTGGCTGGATGTCAAACAACATCTCCAATTTAGAATTGAAAAACGAACTCTTTCTCTTGGGATAAAGTTTGATTTATTATTTACAGTCCCTCCCCATGCCGAGTGTTCACGTCCTGTGGTTTAACTACCCAGATTTGCCATGCTGTTGGATTACTCATACCGCAAAGGGGCGGCAGACCCCCATAACTAGCTCGGGTATTTGCCAGAAGAAGGAAACTTCAGCCAAACCTACGAACCAGGGGCATTGCTGCTATTCGCGCCACCTTGGTGAACCAGAGCATGCAAATCCATCGTTTAAAAGGTGGAGTCACCTTAAAACTATTGCGCAGGTCTTTGGGCTATTCACGTACAGGCCCTGTTTACTTAGGACCCGAAAAGACGTGGAAAACCCTCGCTGAACGAAGCCATCACACACACTATTATATATATCTGTATCAGCACGGAAAACCAAATTGGCAAACTAAGTTTGCATTTAAACGGAGACTGCCTATATTCACTTTGCACTAATACGCTTGGGAAATACACGAATCCACATCTCTGCGCTCTGTTCCATTACCAGATATCTTGACAAGGTGGCCATTTGGTGGGGGGAGCTGTTGGGCTGACATCAGTAGTAATGGTCTGCGAGATGTGTTCGGTAACCATTACTCCACAGTGAAACGCTCTATAGCTACATACTGAGCTTAGTCTGGCATTAGGCTACATTAGTTGGGAACGCAGTGAGGAGTGAACTCACTACGCTACCAAATTGGCCTGAAAGACTTACATGCCAACCATTGCGCCTTGGTAGGTGCCGTTGGTATATATTATAACTTTCCCCAGTGCAAGGTTTCCCATCGAGTGGGCCATTGTCCATTGGTGAGCCAAAGCACGTTTTCCAGGTAGGCCACATAGACTACTAGATTATTTTGACAGGCATCTGGCCACAACACTTTCGAGATGTACCTGACAAATTTGATTCTCGAGTTCAGTGTTCATGAATTTTTGATTTGTTTGCTTCCTTTCAATTAGCAACTCTCACGGACTGTTGATAACAAAGTGGCGCGTGTCGATAAAATCGCCCGAAACTTGTAACCTGTCAATTTTATCGCAATAATCTGTTGTGTTATTAATAAGAATAAAGATTGTAGAAAATTATCATATTAATATTATTTGCGTAAACAATATAAACTCGGAGATATATATGTTTGAAAGTTTGTTTGCAATGAGAAAACCGGTTTACTTTTAAATTGAAAAAAAAAGTTGCCGTTTTTATTGACATCTTTGATTTCAAAAATGTGCTAGCTACGATCCCCAGTGGGCCATGACAGGTCTCACTAAAAGCCAGGTGGGCCACATAGTAACAAAAAAGGGTTTGGAAACGCTGCCCTAGTGAAACCGTGTACAGTCGAAAGCGACGTTCAACTCTCGGAAATTATTCACCTCTTCTGATTGGAAATATTGGAAGAACAGTTCGACAAAGCTAAAATTACAGAAGACTCGTTATTACGGCACCCCTGGGGATTTTAGATTACCGTTATTACGAATTTGCCGTTATAACGGGTGGAGTGTATACGAAGTGTATTAATGAGAAATCAAAAAGTTGAGAAAAATGACTTTATTACTGTGGCATTATTTTAGGGTTTTACTAAATTTCCATGTTTTGTTGCTGCAAACTAATCTCAGACAACAGTACTGCGAACATTTAACAAAACAAACGTGCCGTTAGAATGTGTCATTAAATAGTGCCGTTACAACGAGTTTACTGTACTTACCTCACAGGTGACAGAAAACGCCGCTTGGCTTTTTTTCGTCGTTTTTCAAAGCAAAGCAACCCAGAAGACCAAAGATGTAATCGTACTTACCTGTAAAGAAGAACAAAAAGAAGTTTTATTTAAAATCATTCACATTTATATCCACTTTCTTTCAAAATACATCACAAATTGAAACATAATTTAGAATTAAAACAATGTTTGGCAACATCATCATTCATTAACATTCATTTATTAAAAATTATAGATGCTTTCCTAATAAACAAATTTAATTCAATCTCAATTTAATAGCACACTCTTAATGAATTCAGTAAAATCATTTACACTATAAAAATATACCTCTGACCCATGGACCCTTATCAGATATATATATATATATTAGCGTGAATAATCGTGTATTAATCAACCCCTAACTTGTGACTAATAAATCAGTCCTGTTCGAAATCTATGCCTTTACCTGGGGTCGAATGGCACTGTGGCAGACGACTTGTCCAATAAATTATCCCAGCACTGGAATCGAACCTGCGACCCAAACTCCACGAACTTGACCCAGTGTTCTCACCCCCACTTAAAGAGTGTCTGATGATCTCACTTTGGTATTTAAAAAATATATATATATAAAATAATGATATTTGAATATTTTGTTGAGGAACTAAGATTGTAACTGGTGCGTTGGGGATTAACTATTTACTAAACAGGTCTGGCTAGTCACTCAATAGAAACCGTTATGTGACCAACGTCTTTTGGCAGCATGCCTTATTGGGGAGGGGTGGGTGATCAATTCAAAAATTGGGAAAAGGGGTGATCAATGAATAAGTTACTTCTCTCTCCTTTTGTTGGATCATTAAAAAGTGAGAATTTTCAACAAAAAAACAAAGACAAAAACAAAACAAGTGTGAACGCTACCGGACACAAACTAAGGGACCAATTAAGCATAAACTTACATTGTAAATGTAACCCTAAAAACGTGTTTCCTGAACATAATAAGGAGTAAATGTTTAAATTGTCAGCCCTCTAGTCCCATTGGTGTGACCTGTACACGTGACACATACATACATAGTGAGCCAGGCAGAATTAGTTAAAGACTGAAGAAACCTATGTTGACAGTTTTGGTTGACGTTTTCTGATAAATAAATGAAATTAACCCGAAGGAAGTCAATAAAATAGGAAATTATTTACCGGAGACGAATGTTAAGCAGATATGATGTTTGCAGCGAAAAAGAAATAAAAAAAGAAATGCCAAGTACTATTTTCTGATGCCAAAGTTTGAGAAATTGAAAAAAACAAACTCAAACGTGACAAAAATAACAAATGGAAAAACAAAGTGATGCGAATTAAACAACGGAATGCATAGTAATACAAATTCACAACAATGTTTCATTCAACTTGTGCCAATTCTCAACAGACCCATGATTTCACGGCTTCGGGGCATATATCAAAAACAACAGCATTAATCTTTCAGAAGAATTCATACATTAGAAGCGATGTTGTACTTTGGAAAATCGATAATAAAACGATTGTCCTGTGAAGCGAAACAGTTACTCGTGCTCTAATATTGATAGCGCAGTCAGTGAACCCTGACGTGATGGCCTCATGCCCATTACGATTAGCCAATAAGAGTGCTTCGGTTTTCCTAACGCCTTCTTAAAAATTCATTATTCATAACTTAATACTCCCCAACACTTCAAATCAAGCTAAAATAAAAACAAAATAACCGTCAATGTAATTTCTGTACTAATCTCTAGGGTTTAACCCGAAATATCCCCTACCAGTAAAGTCAATATAAATAATTATTTTCTTGATGAAATGGTGATAAAACAAGAAAAAGGCCAGACTCTGTTCAATACCTGCGACGTTGTTCACATAATTTTAACAACATTTGTTTTTATGTAATAAAACTATTTGTTTTCAATTGATTTAACAAAACGAATAATGTTAATGTAAAGCTGTTAAGAGATTAAAAACAAAAGACTCTCTGAAAACAGACTCTCACTGGTCTCCTCGAGCCTTGCTAGATTTTGATTTGTATGCAAGAAGTGTGTATCTATTTGAGTTCTCCACAACTCTACACTTATAATATGAGATACTGAAATGGTTCTTCGGACGATTGAACTCCTTGTTATTTGTGTTGTAAACACGACGTTTCGGCCGATCCATTCTTCGGCCTTTTTCAGGTGTAAAATCCGAGTGTGATGGGTTAAACAGAAATTATGTTTAAAGTGGGGGTAGCCCTTATAGCGCATGGTCCTGGTGTTTCTGTGTCTTTGTCCTGTCGGATTTAGATTTGTTGAGAAGTGGAAGCCACATCAGGTTGAAATCCGCACTTGTCTGGCTAATGCATTTAGTCGACATTTTGATTTTTCTCTGCTTCCACAACAACGTTCTCTGTCGATAATCTGGACTTCCTCCCAAAGAGGAAGATGGTCGCCGTTCTCTCTCCAGATGTGGTCGGCCATAGCAGATGTATCTATCTCGCCCCTGATTATGGCCTTCTTGTGTTCATCAAGTCTGTCCTTGAGGGGGCGGCCCGTTTCTCCAGTGTAGATGATACCACATTTACAAGGGATGACGTAAACACAGTTGTTCACCAGTTTGGGGTCCCGTGTTGTAAGGGCAACCTTACTTAGCAGACAACGGAGAGTGTGTGAACGTCTGAAAATGACTTTAATCGTCCGAAGAACCATCTCAATATTAATGACCCTTCTCAAAACTATAGAAAATATGAGATATGTTTTTAAAAAATGGCTCAACATCTTAAATTACGAACGCTTTCCTACATTGACAATTTTTAAGAATAATTTGACGTAAAAAAGAAAAGAAATCCTCTTTTTTCGCCCACTCTCTCTTCTCTTCCTTTCTACTGGACGCTTTCAACCTTTCATTGATCTCTACATTCGTCGGAGGTAAAAAGGAAGAGATGGATTTAAAAAAAAAAAAAAAGAAAACCTTTGACCAAAGTCGCAAGACTCAAATTTAAAAAAATGAAATAATCGTTTACCAAAGTCGCAAGACACTATTTTGGGGAATTTTAAACTGATGTCGGCATTAAATGACCCATCAAGGGTTGATATGCCACTAAACAAATCAATCAATCGCCCAGCCGGATGTCACATCAATACGTTTTGAAAATGAACCAAGCAGCATCTGTCAGTGTGTTCACCAAACAGTTTTATTGTGTATTAAACTGTTTACGTTTTGGACGCTAGGATCAATTGACGAAATATTGGCGTCCATTTCAAGTTCTTATCGTTTATTTTGGCATATTTGTTCAAAACTGAAATAAAAGATGGTTATTGGGCGACTTAGAATGTATTACAGTAAACTCTGGTACTAACGGCACTACTTAATGACACACGCGTTCTAACAGCACGTTTTGTTTTTATATTCTCTTTAGCATAATTAGTTTTTTGTTCATTCATTTTATTTGCAGACCTGTAACCCGTATGGGGGGTATTAGACCGTGAAAGGATAATAAAAAGGTATTGTTTGGACTTTTTTGCTTTCTTCTTAATAGACTTCGCATAAAATCCAGCCGTTATAACGGAAAATTCGTTAAATCCTCGACGGTGCCGTGTAGTTGGAAACGTGGCTCCAGTGTGGCTCCAGCTGTGGACAATGCTGTTTTGGAAAAGGTTTGTATTGACATGACGCTAATTTTATCAAAATGCTATTTTCCTTTCTCACTGCACTTGTATGGAGCAATTCAAAACAATCGCATATGAAATTAAACTAGACCGGCTGTATTTCCTGAAGGAACTGCAAATGTGATTGCACCGCGTTGATATCTCGAAAAGTGTAGGAGGAGAAGCGGCGCCAAACATGAGCGGAATAAGAATAAATAAAGAAAAAGAAAACTACATAAAGAACAATAGTGTGCTAGTGCATATGCGCCATAGCACTAATAACTGATAAGAGTGTCTCAGGTTTCATGAAACTAAACAGATATTTAAGCAAATAAGAAGAGTCTGAACGTCAATCTCCCCTTCTCAGACTGGCGGAAGCAGATTTACATTAACTTAATTAAATTAAATTATTAACCAAATTAAATTAAATAAGTAGCTGAACTGCCCGGCGTAACTCCGCTTTTTAAAATTAATTGTGAATATCTGTGTAAAATTGCAGCAATCAGTTGCTTTCGATTCTTGCTGACCTATACCCGCGGCTAGTACGAACAAATATACATATATGCAAATTTAGATAGCATTTTTCAATAATATTTTCTCCACAGAATATCAAAAAGAATTCAAAAAGTTTTTCAGACAGTTGAACTTTTTGTTTATGTTGTTCACACGACGTTTCGACCAATTCATTATTCAGCCTTCTTCAGGTGTAATATATAATATTCGTTTTTCGGACAATTGAACCCCTTCTTATTTATGTTGATCGCACGACGTTTCGGTCTACTTCAGGTATAATATATAATATCCGTGAGGGGAGAGAGCCTCTTTTTCTGGTCTCTTTCTCCGGTAATATAAAGTAGCACACGGTGCAGTAGACTTTGTTCCATAATTTCTAACATTGAATTCTTTTCAGTTCTTTTTTGTTAAACAAAGAAATCCATCTCGTGTCTCCACTGATCAGAGAAGAGCAAATTATGGTCACTAAAATGCCAACCAGAACAAACCTTTTTGGGCAGCGCTTGTTACAGAGGCTTATGGATTAAGACCTTTCGGTTAGATTGTCAAACTCCAGTACGAAGTCTGGAGTTGACGTTCATACCGTGACAAAAACAATCCTCGCCAAAATTACGGGTGTAAACCGATGTTGTAAAATTCACATTCCCCAACTGTGATTTGAACTCACGACCAACTGATTGCCAGGAGGCTGTCTAATTGACAAAGCTAAATTGACATAACGAAGATTTATCATACAGATACGCACGGGCTTAATTCATTCTAATAAATAAATATATTTTATAATGTTCAGTTTAAAAAACAATGACGAGCACAGTAGCGTATCGCGACCGAGACGAGGGCCTGTTTTTGATCAATCCAAACCGGGTTACCTGGTGGAGAGGGTATGATGTTGAGAAACACGAACCCCCCGATGATACAAGGCAAACAATACCACTGAGGACTCATCTCAGTGCATCTAAAAGGCGTATGTTTCGAAAGAAAAAAGAAGTTTAGTTGATCTTCAGTCGGAATAGAAGTTGAAGTGGAGTTTGACCCTGCATTAGCCAGTCTTGTTTCCAATTATAGACTGTACCAAAAAGAATTATTATCCAAAATTCCAATATGTTTTTGTCATGATAGGACCAATACGACTGCCATACACGCTAGATAGCACGACTAGCTTTCTTCATCTTATTGTTGCTTTTTAGTAATGAAAATACTTCATCTCAGAACTCGAAAATAATCTAACAGTATTACTAGTTCGGCAATTGCAGCCTTGTGCCAGACATGGGCATCCGCTGCCACTTTTCCAGAAGGGGACAAAAGGATATATTTCCGGGGGAGGAGACAAAAAGATATATTCGGGGTGTATCTTATTGGCAACCCTGTTACGAGCGAATACTAATACCGTCATTTATATGGGAACATTCAATTGGGGTTACATAAAGCTATTGTACTGCACCATTATCCTTCATTGCTTCCAACTTTAACCGCCTCGCCCAGGGAGAGGGGCAAATGTCCCGTTTGCACCCCCCATAGCGGACGCCCATGGTGTCAGACTACGTTGGGCTTTACTCAGCTCATCTTAGTTATTTACTAAGTTTAACTTAGGTCACGGTAGTGTGGCATCCGTGAGGATCGACCTCACTACACTTGTGAATTGGGCTGTGAAATTAGCATGGTAAACATAGCGTCACGATAGGCGCCCAGGGATACAGCTTAGTTTCGCATAAACTTGCTGATCATCCAGATTTTGAAAGATCATTTCTGACCAGACGAACGCAGTTGCGATGCCCTTGGCATTGGTCTTTGTAGTCTGGATCAGAAGGACCAGCGTTCGTCCTGTGACCACGTGTTCTCCTAACAATAGTTGCGAAGACTGAAGATAATCTCTTTTTAGGAAATTCCAGCCCCACACGTTTGCGTGTGGGGCTCCCCCACGTTAAACGGGACTTGTATCACACCCTGTTCTTGTGGGGGGGGGTAGATAGGAGCTCAGTTTCGCACAGGTTTGGGGGCACTCTGTGAGGATCGAACTCATAACAGTAGTAATGGTCTGCGACTCTAACTTGATAATCATTCCACCATGAGGTGACCTACTTGGCGCATCTTATAAAACACGAACTTTTTCAAAGTAATTCGTTCGTCAAACAAATCGCTTTTAGAATGTAAAATAAAGCGTTGATTCGATTTGGAAGTGTCATCGGGTACGTTTGGGACGAAAACACCGGGTGGCTGGGAAAGGCGTGTCTACAGCGCCTGGGTAAAAGATTTATCCAGAAAACATCATACTATATGAAAGGCTGTAGGAGTGGATGAAAGAAAGACAATGCTTCAAACTGACGCACCCTGTGAAAGAAAACTCGTTCAACTCTTCGATATGAGAGAGGGAGGGGGGGTGAAGAGAAACGCATTTTATTAGATTGATTTTTTCCTTCTTGCCTTCAAATTGAATTTAAGCATACCATTGTTACCCAAACTCCTGATTGATAAAGTTATGAACAACTTCTCATGTGATGTGAGTGTCATTAAAAAAGAAATGCACATTTTTTTAAAAAAGGGTGGAGGGGCAAAGCCTGTAAAGATTAGTCAATAGCTGCATCCGTATTCTGAAAATGTACGGATGGGTAGCAGCTCCGAAAATGGAATCAGCGAACCGAGTTCAAACCCCGGCTGAGACTCGATGCCTCCATAAATTCTTACCAGGCTTGAATTGTATCTGGCAAAATCCTTACGAACTTAAAAACCTGACGGTTTATTTCAAAGAAATCTTTATATTCCCACATACAATCCTTTGGTGTTAATTCTGTTTTAGATGCATCCACGCATCTATATAAGACACTTTTCGGTCGGTCGGTCGGTCCCTAATATGTTAAATATCAATTTTCTCAGCAGTATCATGTTGGATTGATATGAAACTTGGTCCAGACCTTTTTGTGAACCATCCTCATCTTCTTCCTCCACTCCTGATACTACTACCACGACTAGTAATGCTAAATATCAACTTTCTCAGCCGTATCATGTTGGATTGATATGAAACTTGGTCTTGACCTTTGTGCGAACCATCCTCATCCCCCTCTTCCTCCTACTAGCACGGATGGTGGACGCATCGTTTAACTTATGGTTCTTGTTATTAAATATCTTTATTGAAACGCTGAATATAAAGGCCTTATTTAAAGTCTCTTTTTCTGTAAACAGTTAATGACATTTGGCTGGCCAGATGTGTTCTTGTGAGACTTCAATCATCAGGACAAGGAAGATTTTTGTTTGTTTTTGTTCTTTATTCAAGAATATTACTCGAGTGAAATAAATCAAAATAGCGAGACTTTTCTTTTCTAAGTGCAGAGCGAAATCACTTTTTGGGGGCTTCGCTAAAAGGAATACGTTCTTTTTAGTCTCAATCAAACGAGGCAGGTTTTAAAATATATTCATATGTTCAATAATATTTAAGGAAAGAAAAACGAGAACCGTAAGTTCAACAATGCGCCAACCATCCGTGTTGGTAGTAGTAGCAGGAGGAGGAAGATGAGGATGATTCACCCGAAGGTCTGGACCAAGTTACTTATCAATCCAACATGATGTACCTGAGAAAATTATTAGGGTCCGACCGACCGAAAAGTGTCTTATAGATATGTATAGACGCATCTAAAAATGATGATGTGATTAAAACTAGCACCCAGAGAGCGCATACATCTGCCAACGTCGTACACTAACTAAAAACTGATTTACTGTTCGTTTTGAACCTTTTTTTTATGCAGAATAAAAAATATGTTTCAAAATTTTCAAAAAAATATCTTGCCAAAATTTAATCACATCTTTCTTGATTTATGGTCCGCCCTTCCACATAATTTCATTGAAATCCATCGAGAACTTTTGGAGATATCGTGTGGACAGACATGAGCGAATACATAAATGTATAGGAAAAAAATATCAATCTCAATCAGAAGCAGATTTCTGGCTCATCTCAAAATTTAACCAATTCACAAAATTTCATTGAAATTCATTGAGAACTTTTGGCGATATCGTATGGACAAACAGGGGGACTGGAAGACCGACGGGTGGAGAGAAAGACAGGCAGACAGACATTAACTAAAAACTGATTTACTGTTCGTGTTTAACCTCTTTTCATGCAGAATGATAAGAATATATATCTCAATCGAAAACAAATACCTGGATCCGGCCCAAAATTTAATCACTCCTTTCTTAGTTCATGTCACACTTTTCTTCTGATTGAGTTCGTGTAAGGCGTTGCCAGAGGTAGGCGCTCTCTGAGTATTTTCTGTACAACGGGGTACAAATATAGCGATTCTTTAGAAAAACCAAATGCTGCCTTTAATCTAACTGATAGCAATCTATAGCGGATATCATTGAGTCTCTGCCCTTATTTGCTCAAATGAAAAGGGCAAAGAGGTTTCTTCTAAAAGATGACTCTTCTTGCACGCAATGGGAAGACATTCAAATTGGAGATTTGAACGTATTCTGTTAAAGATTTCGTGACATCCCCGTTTCGACTCGATCTAGATTATTCGGAGCCAGACTTTTTTTCTCAACTCCCAGACAAAGCACGAACAGGTTGAATGTCTAATTTAACTCTTAAGGTTAACCCGTGCATTTTAATTTGCCACGAGCACTGACGTCATTGAAAACATACACTCAATGGACTGTTTCATGAGAAGAAGGCTTCTTTATTCTTTCTAATCATGTGGACTTTTCTCAAATCAGTTAAACGAAAGATATCAGTCTGGAAGTTTGCATGCTATTTTAATAAATGATAATATTAGCATGTCTGTCTGTCCGTCATATGAATACACATAGTTATCAATTTTAGAAAATGATAACCATTTGTATCATCGATTTTATAATTAAGTAAATCTCCTGATGGGATCTTATCTTAATGGGAAAACTATATTAAAATCTGGCCCAAGATATTACTACCCACTTATTGGTTCGAACTCTATTCAACCATGTTTAAAACAATGTACCTGATTTGCATAGCAGCCACTGACCAAGAGCTTCATATTAAACTTCTTCCATTATATGTCTACGTATGCATCGATATTCGTTAGATATTTACTAAGTTTAGCTTGAGGATTGAAATAGTTGAAGATTTAGCAAGGATTGTAGTTGTTGAAGGAGAATTGACTGGCCCCTGTCGAGGTTGATCATGGGTGTAACAGCTTTTTAGTGTTAGTGCCTGGGCAGTAAGTTGATTATAAGTAGGATGGTTAGCCCAAGAGCTCACTCACCCATCCACTCTCTTCCTGCGTCAACCACCGTGGCATGCCAGTGACGAGACATTTTTGTCAAGATATCTAGTAAAGTGAAGGGATGCTGATTCATACCTTTCCAAAAGGGCATTAATACTAAGTGAAGCCAAGCAGTCTCAGTCGGAATTCGAACTCTGATCGCCGATTCCGTTTGCCTTGATACTAACCGTTACGCTACATCGCTCCGTTGATAAATTACATTTCAAAGAACCGGCCCGGAAGGAATTTCCATGAGATCAATTTCCAAAGATTAATTCCAGTACGTACAACAATTGACGGAAAGCAAACCATATTTCTTCGGAAAACGCCTTTCGTCTTATCAAATCTAGAAATGGGGAACAACATATATGATACGATGTTAAACTAGTGTCTTTTCTAAAGGTTGTATGCTATAAAATATCGCTCGGAATTTAGGAAATACATAAAAGGGATTTAATCTAAGCTCAGGAACGTCTCTCAAATGAGACTTGCTGTGCCGGTATCTCGTCTTTCTATTACATGAAACAATTGGTTCTATTTGTCTTTAAATATTGGCGCAGCTCAACAAAATCTGGCTCAAATTTGGCATACATACTCAATGGACACAGGAGAATGTTTTAATGTAAAAGGTTTTGAGGGAAAAAATGTAAGGGTTTTAGAGGGGGTTCCATTTACAATGTAACAATAATGCTAAACTGAAAACTTACTTTCCGTTCAATATACATATACATACATATCGTCGCATTGGATTAAAAAGGCCTTACGTCCATTTTTATGGTTTTGAGATATGAGCAATTAAATATTTTGAACAGTTATATTTTGAGGGCAGAAAAAACAGAAACGGTGACTGTAACAATGTTTTTTGGTAATTTTGCGGTCGGTTTTGTGGACATAAGACTTTCTTGAATCAATGCACTTGGAGTTAAGGCCTTTTTGACACAAGTATCTGTATTTGATTTACCTAAAGTGAAAGTCAATATCTCCAGATATGATAGCCTTTTCATGAGTGTATTTGGACATAAGGCTGTTTTGAAGTAAGAAACTGATGTAACATTTGTAAATATGTAAAAATGTTATTTTTCCAAAAAGTGGGTATAAGGCTTTTTTGATCCAATGCGACACTAAGCATTGTAGCTGGAAATCGCCCTATTGGGTGGTTTTCAGCTAGTTGTATATACAAATCTTTTTTTTTCCCATTACTTCACCTTTTGAAACCGTCTGATCCTTTTGTGCCGTCGCTGTGGTGAATAGGGATTAGGGGGAACATAAATAAAGTCTCGGAAAAAGTACATATGCCCCCAGGTTATGAAAGGTAAAGAGATGGTTGAGTCAAAAAAGGTTTCTCTTTGATCTCTGGATCGATATATAAAACCACACACGGTTGATATTAGAATTATAAAGAGATGACTCAGCGGATATTTAGTGTTTTTTCCACATCTGACGAGGGCCCATCGAAAGACAAACCAAATAAAGATGTAGCCGCAGGCGAGGGCGCATGAAAGACCAAAAACACTTTTCAATTTAATCAGACAATTTTCAATGGTAGAAAAATCAGATGAAAGAAATATGGTTTTGCAATACGTTTTTTTAAAACATCAATTTTCTCCACCTTTTGACCACGGTATGGCTTTCCTTTATGTTTGTTAATCCAATCGTTTATGTTTCATTCACAATTATACGTTAATCTTAATTTTCTTTTGAATTTAGATGAAAAGAAAATATTTTCAAATAAATTCTTTTGGCAAAATCTTGTTTGGTCCCGCGGCGTTTATTGAATAAAATCATTATTTCTAAAGAAATGTTTTGCGTTTGAATCTGTGACACGAAGTGTTGCGCTATTCCATTGCTGGTAGGATTTTACAATTTGGATACGCTGAAACACACACACCCAGAAATGAGTTTAACTTAATCTACTTTTATCATTAATCCTATTCAGGGCCGGTTCAAGGTACCGGCATCACGCGCAGTCACACAGGGCGCCAAGTGCTAGGGGCGGCTTTCATGTGTCTGAGAAAGTAAGACTTTCCAAATATAAATGAAACAGAATAAAAAAAGTCAAAATAAGAAAATTCCCTGATATGAAGTCAGATTTTTCAGGGATTTTATTTCAAATGAAATTATTTAACTAAGAGAAACAATTGGCAAAGGAAATTCTCATGACTGACGACAAGCTCGAGCTTAGCTAGTTTGGTGAGATAGAATGCTCACAATAGCTGAGAAGGAAGGTAATTGGGGGTGAGGTGAGGTGAGGTCGCAAGGGAATTTCTAAGCTATGCTTTATAATACTATACTTTAAAGGGAGCGAAATCCAGCTTTCCCGGGGCGCCAGATTCCCTAGGGCCGGCCCTGATCCCATTGTAGTTACAGGACGCCAAAATACACGTGCATGTGGGTTATTTCTCTACAACTACAACTGCATAGAACTCTCTCTTTCTCTCGTAAATGATGCGGAGAAAATCCCCCCCCAATTAATCTTGCCCCTATGATCACTTCAATCGTCAGACTTTTATGCAATGTTTCTTTCAAGCCAGTTTCCTCAACAACGTTTCCGCCGCTGTGCCCTCTGGCCTTTCCCATGTTCTGTCACATTCGGTAGCCTCCCAGAAACTTTGAACAGAACCCTCTATTTGCTGTACATTATGCTTGCTATTTTTCATAAATTCAGTTTTGGGAAGCAAAACCAGTCAAAAATATATTCTTATTGCTATTAGTTTCCTTTTGAAAATCCTAAGCGGTAGTCTTGCTTGGAAGAGCTGGCAGCCATTATCCATGGACCCAGATTGTCGCAAAATACATTGAAACATTACTTTCATTACATTAGCAAATGGTTGCCAAATTAAACGACAAAGCGTAATTGAGTTTAACTGCAAGACGTATAAAATTAATTGATTTTTGTGTATATTTGGTTAAAACCGAATCGGCTCCGGGGGAAAAGGAGCTAAAAATTGATTTTTCTTTTACTTTATTCGCTGACAAACAATTATTCAAAAACGAAAGAAAGATTTGAAAGAAAAAAAAACTGATTGAAAATTGTTTCCATGTAAATCGAATAAATTGGAAGTTGATTTCCAGCAAAATCGTTGCCCAAGTGCTAATTCTGGAAAATTCTTAGTATTTTCTAATTTTAACATCTCTAGAACTGCGAACGATTGAGTAGTTTGGATCAATAGACCTCGATATGCACTCATTCCTCTAGGGCACGATTCTTCAAAGGACTGGTCCCCACCCATTACTGGGTCGCGAGTGACCAGAGAACCCCCCTTGGCGATCCTGTTATTCCTTCTAAGTGTCAACAGGCCTCATCTTACTCACGCTCAGAAGAATATAAGCTCTCGGCATGGGCGCCTACCGTAGCACGATAGCACGATGGTTAGACAAGCTCATCTCGCAGACTCACAAATATAGTGAGTTTGATCCTCACTGGGTTTCCCCCTACTGTGCCCTGCAGCCAGATAACGCTCAACTTAACATCGGGGGCCTCGCCATTCCTACTGTGTAGCGAGTCTGTTCCTCACTAGGTCTCCCACACTTGTGGCCATGCACCAAACTAGGCCAAGCAGAGGTTAGCTTAGCAAGCTCATCTAACTTACCGTTATACTACTGTAATGGGTTCAAGCCTAACTAGATGCCCCATACTTGTAGTCTTGTGCCAGTGTGAGCTAAGCGTAGTTATTATTTATGGATGCATCGTTATGTGGCAATCGTTAGCGAGTTAGTCTAGTGGACGATAACTACTATGTAGTGAGTTCGATCCTTACTGTGTGCCTCATCAGTGATTCAGTTCTTTCATTCATTCGTTTCTTGTCACTCTCAGCGCGCTCAGTCAGGAGGAGTGGAGGCTTTGGCTTGCATTATTGAGCGTAGTGTAGAGATTGAATTCTTAGACGGATTAACGGGATCGCCAAGGCGGTCTCTCTACCTGATTCCAAGCTGCTTACAGCACCTGGTATAGCTAGTTGGTCACCCATCTAGGTACTGACCAGGCTTGGCGTTGTTTAACTACCGTGATCGTACGAGAACCGGTGACGTCCAACGCGATTTTGCCGTAACAGTGATCCAGTTAAATATCTGTTGGAGCGGACTGGGTTTTTTAACCGTTCCAACATCGCTGCTTGATTAACAGATACCTGAATCCTCAAGTCGTAACTATTTTGCTTCGTCTAGTAAAATTCGAGACAGTCATTCGCGTCTACAACCCACTTCAAACACTTCTTATCTTTGGGGTTTTTCACTGAAATAATTGGCCACGATCGTGAGATACCGTTCTTTTTCTTTCGTTTATTGAATTAGTTCGAGAATCATAGTTCCCTCTAAGCTGTACACGAAAGCGCGCGCGCACACACACATTTTACAACTAGCGCACAAAGGAAATTACTGTGCGCACAAAAGGTTAGTTAACTAAAATAATTCCACCTCATTTTATTTTCTCGCCTTTCTTATTTTATCGACTGCCGAGTTCAGCCGTCTTCATTTAGCATACATCTGTATGTTTTACCCCTACCCCTTTGTGTAACCCTACCCTGCTTCTCTCCTCGTCTTCGTCGCAATCTCTGTGTTGCGATTCCATTCGCAGACCTCTCCCCTTTCAAAGTAATTATTATATCATTTTAAAGTGTGACAGACAGACGAACAGATGGATAGACACGTTGCACATTATAACGTGGATTATTATTATAATAACATCTCCATTTAGAAGTCTGTCATATTGTGATGATTACCAAACTATTCACTTCAGTACTGACCAAATAACATTCTCAAATCTTTAACTCTTTAAGTCCTGATTGTTTTAAATTCTTACTATTTATATATTTTATTTATATTTGAAGGCCATATAAAAGACAAGTAGCATTGTTTGATAAAGAAACATTTAGGTAAACACTAATTCTTATTGAAAAAGTATCGCCAGGAACACGCCGGTCTAAAATTAAACAAAACATGTGATAGTCAAATTATTTTATTAGTTGAAGTATTGTAAATCATTATTATTAATTTTGGGCTACTATTTACCTTCATCTCAATTCTTGTTGCTTTTTATCACAAAATATTAGGTCGATAGGACTTGTAGTTTTGTGGAGCAGAGGCACAGACAAACAAATAAACAGTGCTCAAATATTAGTATAGCTATATAATCCAATTTATTTTATTAGATGAATTATCGTAAATCATTATTATTAATTTTTGCTACTATTTACCTTCATCTTAATCTGTGTTGCTTTATATCGCAACTAAACTCAGGCTGGTTTCCCTTCGGCAGTGAGTAAATGCATTAACAGCGCGGATCGTGTTACTTGAAAGTACCAGTAGTACACATAGAGTTAAAGAGTAGCTGCGCTTACAGACCCACAACAAGTCCCGATCCGTCCCTGCCCTTCTACAAGTGTGAATTTATTCTCTGAATATCATCAGGAATTCGAGGCGTGATGTCTGACTCACCTGATCTTTTATTCAACACTGACATTAATTCCTTCCTTAAAACATTTCATTCCGTTCTGTAGTCATTAAACACAGAATCTCATTTACTTAACACAATCGATATTTGTCCAGTCGACCACCAATTAATTTGGTCGTCTGTGCATGTATTTTGCGCACCACATTCGATATTAACATTGAAAGATGCAAGCCTGAAAGTCAGACCATAGATGCGCTAGTTTGATCTCATGGATTGCTATCTTGGAAGGCTGTCAAATGAGACCAATCTGTTAATACATCCTGTCAAAATAATTTGAAATTGTACTTATTTTGTTTTTCTTTACAAATTATATCAAATGACGGGAGCAGACGACATCTTTTCTTGCGTGAAGATATAGCAAGGGACGTTACTCTAAAAAGACTCAGTTAACACTGGTTCTCTCCCTTGCACTTTCAGACTTATATAGAAGGAGTGAGAGAAAAACAAGAGGTAGTGGGGGTGTTTCTGTATGTCAGTCTCGCGCATCTAAAAACCTACCAGTCTTCATCTTTTGCCTGAAAGTTAAACATTTTCTTTTCTATAAAAACTTAGCACCTCTCAAACCTGAAGTGATAAGATCACAAGACAGCACAATAGATCAGAGAAAAAACAGGTGTCGGAGATATCATAAAAGCCGTTTGCAAACTTAAATGGCAATGAGCATGCCATTTTGCAAGGATATAAGACAACCGCTAGACATTGTTACTCGCAACTTGGATCCCTTGGGAACATGGGCGTATTTGTGGCCGGCAAAAAGTAAGATGGCATGATGATCTGGACACATTCAGAATGTTTTGGCACCATGACGCTCAAAAGTGAAAAGAAAACTGGCAGACCATGGGAAAGGCATACATCCAACAACGGACTTCAAATGGCTGCTGCTGCTGATGATGATGATGATGATGACGACGACGACGACGAAACGAGCCTGAAGATGAGCTAGTTCGATCTCATTTAACAGCCCCATTAACATTTTGTTTTGGTATGTCAGTCAGTCAGTGACTTATAGGAGCTAAATGCACCAAAAAGGAGCTAGATCTTGTTCCAGAAGAGCTAAATCGTCAATTGGTTTCGGTATATCAGCTCCTCACTCAGAGATAATAAAAACGGATTTGCTATTATCTGTTAGCACTATTTTTGTTGGTCATCGTCCTGTTTCGTGACATGATTTGAAATGTTGGAGGATCAAATAAGGACTTCTCTCGGTAGCAGATTTCGTACATTTGGCCACAGACGTTGCGGCTAATTTGAACCAACAGTTTCGTCAGACACTTCTACAAACCATTCTTATCTATTCCATGCAATGCTGTCGTGGCGTTCTCATACGAAGAAGCAGAGGTTTCTGCGATTATTCCGCGTGACAGTACTACTTATCAATTATATCATTTTATAATGGTCGATTTTCGGTTGAACCACTTCTCTTTAAAACGTTTTACTTTACTCAGAGCTTAAAACAGTTCCAGTGGGCTCAAATAGCCTGTTTGCGTAGTTTGATATTAAAACAGAAATTAAGATTAATTATCTATTATATTATTTTACAATGGTGGCTTTTTAGATTTTTTTTTAGATTACATTTCAGGTTATTTTCTGGAGAATTTAGATTTTGTTTTTAGATGTTTTCCATCAATTTTGGATCAAAAAATTAAAACGAGTTGGCAATCGTGGTCCTGCCTGGATGTACCATAGAACAGACAATAGACATTTAGTAGTTGTTAGTAATTTCATTTAATTTAATGTTAGATTTTTAATGAAATGTATGAGCTTGGCTCTTTCCAATAGGGAATTCAGTTCTAGGCACAGTTTCAGAGAGACGAATCCACATTTTAATGAGATGGATGAGCTTGGCTCTTTCCAATAGGTAACTCAATTCTAGGCACAGTTTCAGAGAGACACCTCCACATTTATAATGAGATGGATGAGCTTGGCTCTTTCCAATAGGTAACTCAATTCTAGGCACAGTTTCAGAGACACGTCCGCATATCATTCTCAATTGACAGCCTTGCACGAAATTATGCTTGTACTAATAGAGCACTATTGACTCCATTGTAAGATTATATATACGACACCACAGGGACATCTAGTTATAATAAATAAATAGTCACCACTAAAGCGCTAAAACAATGAGAAGTCTGAATCTTTAACTTGAGCGAGTCGTCGTCTAGACTCATGGAACACACACAAGAATCGAACTCACTAGCAATGGCTTGCAAAACTGAGTTGCTAAACATCGCTCAAGTTTAATTTGTTCGTAGATATTTACTAAGCTTACACAGCAGGCAATAGCAGGACACTTTGTCAATTGCAAGTTATCCATTGCAAGATAAAAGCCCTGGCTCACAGATTGAACTGAGTTGCCATCAATCACAATAAAACAAAAATGTTATTGAGTTAGCCATAGAATTGACTTAAATTCCCGTCATTTAATGAATTTAAACCATAAAGATAATTGAACCGTCTACCTCCATGCCTCTGCTCTACCAGTCTATCCACTCGGCTATTACTAATGCAGTATCACTGTACGTCTATTACACACTTGTGAATAGATGATAGTAAAGGAAGCGCGTCACGCATTGAAGACTTATTTCCTCATCGAGAAACATACGTTAGGAAATAGTGCAAATTAGTCTCATCTCAAGTGATTCTTGGTCCGAAATATTGAAACAAATTTTCCAACTCACGAAGCAGAAGAGAGAAGTTAAATAAACAATGCTAATACATAACTCGAGAAAACAAAAGGAGAAAGAGAGAGAGATAGAGAGAGGGGGAAGAGAGAGAGACATAAGGGGAGAGAGAGAGAGAGAGACGGGGGGAGGGCGTACGTGGATTGTTAACATTAATAATAAGAATCTGAAATCAGATATTAATGATTTCATTACAGAGGAGTTCCAGAAGAGTTTGAATTGCGGGCGGGCCACTGTGTATAAAGAGTGGACTGTTTAGTCGGATTTCTTTATCTACTTTCCCTACCTCACTCCCTCCCTCCCTCCCTCCAATTTACGGGTTCAGTTTTTCTATCTTTCTCTCTCGTTTTCACCTGTACCAACGAAGTTGGACAGATATATGTATTATTTATCAATTATTTTTATTATATTTACAATATTATTTAATATTAAAATATTATTCAATCTTCCCTTCTTTCTTAATCGCTTCTCTCATTCTGTTTTACTCTTCTCTTTGGCTTAATCTTAATCTTCTCCCCCCCTCCTCTCTTGTTATTCTCTCTTTCACAATCCGCCCTCTTTCTTAATCTATTTCTTTATCTTCTCTCTTTCTCAATATTTTCTCTTTCTTTATCCTCTCTTAATATTCTTTTACAATCCTCTCAATTTTTAAAATCTTCTCTCTTTCCCCATCTCTCTTAGTTCCTCTTCCTTTATTTCACCCTCCCCCACCCTCATTCATCCTTCTATTCCCCCTCTCACTCCTTTAATGTGTTCAACCATTTAACACCTTCTTCCTCGCCCCATAATTCTCCCCTCCCCCATTTCTCCAAAGAACTAATATCAATGCTTGTCATGATAACCACAATATTAACCACAAGATATTGATTTCAATCGTCAATAGGGATGCACACTTCAATAGCAATGAAGCACTGGGAACAGGTTTTCTTTTCGAAGTGGGGTTAACGAAAGTAGTGTCTTGATTGTACTAGAAAGATTACTCGCCCGTTAGGGGCGGTGTTAAATTGCTGTCAAAAAAAAAAGAATTGATAAAATAGATAGATAGATGGAAATCAAATAGTATCTAATCTAACTATAATTAAAGATATCTCTATGGGTGTGTAGGCAATTGTACGAAGTTGATATTCGCCATATATATTAGTTAGCACACCAGTGTCGAGTTTGAAGTTGTTTGGATCAGTGGTTCTCGGGAAATCTAATGAAAATACATTTTTTAAAATTACTGGTTTCTTATCATAAATTATAGATCTAAGTTTATATATAAAATATCTAAATTGGTAACACTGAGGAAAAATAACTGAAATACTTCGAAGCCGTAATTTCGTACGACGGACGGGAATTTATTTTCCATGACTATTATGGCAGGATGCTCCACACAACATAAAGTCCGGCCATTCCAAACATGTACCTTTGGAACGGGCACAGCAATAGTTTAGTTTAATTTAATTTGATTTTGCAAAATGATATTTGTGACTTTTACAGTTTTTTTTTTACGATCTCGGAATGTACGCTTAACAGAAAATAAACAAAGCCATTCTTCCTCTTACACTCAGCCCCCTCTACGAACGATACATAAGTACCCACTGCGCACCCTCTTACTCTCCACTCCTCTCTATTAACGATACGAAATGCCCACCGCTATGCAAATGAGTTATTTTTCAGCGATAGTCAGTGGACTCAGCGGACACAAAAAGTGTGTCCATTTTAGCATTACATTGTAATTCGTCCTCTCTACAAAAAAGATTCTGGGGGCGATTTTCAAAAAAATAATATGCTTAAAACCTTTCCCGGGGTCACATTGGTACACACCGAACATTTCATGGGGTTATGTTGTGTGGTTTTTGTGATAGGCTTTAACATACGGACGGACGGACAGACTGTTGGTGAATTATAATAAGACGACGTTTTGCTAGTATTAAAGGTTGCACAACTCCGATTTTCACTTGAAATACTTGCAATATTTCCTCAGTAATCATAATTGATTTATGTCGTGTTGAGTGAAATAGTGGTGTTAGGATAATGACAGTGGTCGTGTTACAAGCACTTATAATTACAGTGCAAGAAGCGATGAGTGAGAAATGAACAATGAAAGTGTTGGTATTTGATATACAAAAGTGATTTTAAGAAGTAACGGCTTAATATAACATGGTTATATTTCAGGATTTATAACTTTAGAAGACGTGAAGCGAAATCGTTGAATGTATTCCTGTGAAATGCGCAGTTGTATTGGACTTTATTTCAGATTCCAGCCATATATCACATTTCTATGGATAAAGCCTATATTAAATAAACCATCTTCTGGTCTACCACTTGTTAGCTCTGCAGAGCTATATCTAAAAAGCCATTAATCGTGAATTCAGTTTTCGCTGGGCGCTATAATCTTCTATTAGAGATGCCTTTGCTTCAACCTCTTACATAAAGCAGACTTGGTTGCTCCGCTGTCGAATGGTGGTTAGCTCACGGCTGTAGAACAGGGTCGTAGCCAGGTTCTAATAGTCCGGGGGCCTGCACCGTGCAGCCCCCCCACCCCCCACCCCTACATTTAGGGTACCAAAATGTTCTTTAGGGTGTCCTATTTCAGAAAAAAGAT
>VCCN01003888.1:3655147-3666506 GCA_006491835.1 Architeuthis dux
CGCGGTGCTGTTCTACCTACTGAACTAACGAAGATCAGAAATGGAAACATTTCACCAATACTGTATCGATGTTAAAAGACAAGACTTTGAAATGATGAAAACTCTTCGAAACATGTACGGAAAAATCATAACCAATAAAATTCCATATCTACACTATACTCCTGCTATGTCTCAACTTTTACAGTACAACATACCCATCATTCTGTCGGATTCCCTCACATCCACACTATAAACACAACTAATATATATATATGTCTAGAAACTTTTTTTTTATTATAAAAAAGGCTAACCCGCGACCCCATGTACTGCAATTCAGTTATCCCCACCCCCGCCATTAATGTATTGTGTTAAAGAATTTCCATTTTTGTTTTACTACTATTTAAATATCTTTCTGAAATTTACTGTTGTAGATCACACTTTATATAGGGGATCATCATACACACATGTATGTATACACACTGTTGGATCAATAAATCAGTAGCCTGACACATAGTTATTAACTGCATTCTGTTCTGAAATGTTCACTGAAAAATGTTCGCCTCTATGAATCACTGAATTAAGTGCATTGACAAGTAAATATTTTATGTGTAAAATAATTAAGCTGCGAACTTAAGCTTTATATACACAGTACACACTGAAGCAGGATATATTTGATATTTACTGAGTTTAGCTTAGTTTGACACAAGGCCACAGTAGCATCAGAAGCTTGTTAGCCATTACTAAACTAAACTGATTGTGAAACTAGAGATTTCATAATATTACTAAAATATTCAGGGATTTCACAAAATCCCTAGGGATCTTTTATGAAGTACACACACACACACACAAACGTCTTCAATTTTCCCAGATTAAATTTTAAAATAATCTTGAAAGGTATAAAGTCCCCCGGCAGAAAACGGTTGAAATGTTATATAAATTATATATATATATAGTGTAGTAATGGTTAACAAGCTTTTGATGCTGACCATTACTACTGTAATGAGTTTGATCCTCACTTGATTCCGCCACTACTGTGGCCTAGTGTCAAACTAAACTAAACTTAGTAAATGTCAAGCATATTCTGCTTCAGTATTTACAGTGTATATACAGCTTAGTTTAACACAAGGCCACGGTAGCGGGGCACTCTGTTAGGATCGAGCTCACTACAGTAGTAATGGTCAGCATTACAAGCTTGTTAATCATGGAATTAGGGATTTCATGAAGTTACTGAAATATTTAGGAAGTACACAAAATCTCTCGGGATATCACAAAATCACTAGTTTCACAATCATACTGTAACATATATACAAACACGTAGTATGCATACATAGACATACATACACCGTATGTGTATGTATGTCTATACATACAAGAGACCTGGATTGATAGAAGGGATTCTTGGATTTGATTGGACTAGCGATCTCGATGACTCATTCCCAAACTGAGGCCAAATCGGACTGGGTGAGGGAAGCGTGGGAAAGCGAATCACCGATCTCGGGGCCCCAAGGTTCCCTTACTCCCTTTCCCCCGTTTTCGCCTATAAATAAAAACAGAGCTGAACCGAAGAGCGAAACCTTGTTGTGTTATTAACTCTTGGAGGGAGTAGTATAAAGCAATCTACACCTGACCCCCCTGACCGTTCCACTCACCGTCATTCCTCCTTCCACAATGAGGTTGCCCTATCTACCAGAATTTCCAGCCGAATTCTGTAAACCCCTTTCTTCCTAGGCAACAATGAACGAGCTCAATTCAAAAACCTGTTGCCAAGCCAGTCCCCGATTAACTACGTAGCAAAAGTAGCCACGGGCCCCGTAATTTCAAGGGCCCCGCGCTAAATGCTTACAAGCTATCAATTCCGATTCAGTGATTCTGCACTTGCTCTATTACTATAGTATACTATACTGCTCTCAACATTTATGAACGACTGGGTGTTTAAGATTAGCGATTTTAACCAATTATCACCTTTAATTGGAGTTATTATTTTAAATAAGTAATGGGATTGTGGTATCTAAGCGATGCATATACGACGCATAGATACGAAGGTATTTGAAATTACAGTCATAGCCACTGCAAGTAAAAGAAATCTATGTGTTTTGATAATTATGTGTATTTTATTAATTTAGGACCCCTTTATAACATATACCACAGGATCCGCACTAAATTAATCCAGCCTTGTGTCAAACGATATCTATATTATCGAAGGTGAGGAAAGTATGTGGGGAAGGAGATAAATAATAAATAATCTTATCGTACAGAGAGCCATGGAAAGAGCAATGCTGGGGTTAACTCAAAAGGATCAACATGGATCTGAGGGCGGATCAGGGTGAAGGATGTTATACAAATAATTAAGTTACAAAAGGGGAGATGGGCTGGACACTTAGCAAGAAGAAAGGACAACAGATGGAGCAAAAGGTTAACCGATTGGTGCCCATGGGACAGTAAACGCAGTAGGAAAAGACCTGGCACAAGATGGAGGGATGAGATAGAAAGGTTCGCTGGTAAGACATGGCAGAGGGTAGCGCAATCACGGGCGTCATGGAAGGAGATGGGAAAGGCCTTTGTCCCGCAGTGGACTTAATGATTCAACTGACTCGCCGTGGAACAATAGTTAGTAAAGTAGTCCCGCAGACCATTAGTACTGGAGGGAGTTCGATCCAAAAGGGATCCAAGTGTGTTCCTTTGTACTAGACAAGTTTAAAGTAAGTAAATACCCATTACTATTTTACTGAGTTCGATCTTCGGTGGATACTTCATACTTATAACCTTGTGCCGTAAGTATCAATAAAAACCAGCTGGCCATGGAGCAATGGTTAGCATGTTAGGTAATGATTTGTTTTTTGTGATGTAATATATTTTTGTAGGGAAATGTAATTTTCCGGTGTATTTGTAAGTTTTAAATGTATGCCTAAATATGATCTTTTAAAAAGATAAAATAAGAATTATTAACGGAATTTTATCTGAAAATAAAAATTTAATTTTTAAAACAGTAAAAACATGGGAAAAACCTAACCCTTTTATTTTTTTAATTTCATCTTTTAGAATAACCGGATTTAGACATGAATTTAAAACATAAATTGTCGCAGTCTCTTCTACAAAGACGATCCAAAAGATGTTCTTGCTTTTAAACAGCATTCAGTGCTTCCCGATAGAGGACTCAATGTTTCTCAAAAATGAAAGATTTCCAGAAGAAACGAAGGTCAGATTCATTCCGAACTCATCAAAATACATTTATCTACAAGAATACACTAGTTCACTAAACCGAATCGTTACCGAATGTTAATCTCGTAGGCTATTAGCGTTGTAGTGAATTTGATTGACTGGGTGCTCCACACTTATGGTCTTGTGCCAGACTAAGCTCAGGTTAAGCTGGCTTTCCGCGGAGCAATGGTTGGAAAGCTATTCTTGAAAACCTCTACTACTGTAGTGAATTCGATCCTCACTGAGTGTGACACCCACTTAACGTTGTGCTTTACAGAGCTAAGTAAATATTAATATGGGTAGCTACCGTAGCCTGATGGTTAGTAAGCTCGTGGTGTCAACCATTCGCGTGTGTAAGATAAAAGAGTGGGGGAGGGGGAGATATGGTTGAATGGGCAAAGCTTTAATTTGTTCTGCAGAGAAAATCGATAATTAGTTCAATGTTTATTGGTTGATCAAAGAACGTTTGGTCTGCTAACCATCGCGACACGGCGGGTATTGATACAGGCGTCCACCGTTATAATGCGGATGTTGGGGTCCAAGAAAGCCACGCGTTATAACCGTGCCGCGATAACTGTTGGGTGAGTATGGGCGATATCCAAGGGTAGGCGATAGATGAAACATGGAGAACATCGTCCTTCGTATAAAAACTTTTTTTTTGTATTTAAAATACAAAATATTTATATATTTACATCAATGACTTATTCCTTTGAACCCTTAGCTTTTAGATACCAAGTGTCTGAGCGGGTGGGGGGTGGTGGAAGAAAAATAATTTTAAAAACTTTCGTTCACTGATTACTGAAATTACTGAAAATCAGTTTGTCTAATTCATTCCATTTTTACAGTTGGTTTGCCGGCGTAAGTCAAATATATTTATTAGTTGGAAAGGAGTTGTGTCACCTCTGTTATCAAATGGGCTTAGGGTGTGGCTGCTACACCGTAAGCTCATTTGATGACAGAAATTCTGTAGCAAATAGCTCACCCAGCCCGAAATATGTACCATGGGGAAATTCTGTTTTTATTCGCGGTTTTCTTTGGACGAGTAGGCTATAGTATTGAAAAAAGATGTTGGAGTCTACCAACTACTCGAGTTATATCACGAACCGCACTATAACGAGGGACGCTTGTATACAAGTATTGATTGCTTACATTGTAGAAGGGTCTGTTGGTCTAATACGTAAATAGTAATTGTTTCTCCGGGATATGGCTGTAGGTTTGTTGATAATGCTCGTATAGGGTCACCAATTGTCGAAATGGTCTCTAATTTCTGTTCTTAATTGAGAAAATGAAAATCCTTTCTTTTGAATTCGGAGGAAAAGACTCTTGTCTTAAAACAAGGAAAAACGTGGTACCGATATGAGGTAACAAAACATTTAATGATATAAGTCACGGTTGAACGAGAATGAAAACACATTTCAATATCTATAGACGATAAGTTGATAAAGGCAAAGAATGCTATAGATCGATGTCTAGTTGTGCAAAACAAACAGAACAATATAGAAGTCTCTATATCCACAGTGCATTATACTGTATTAGACACACAAGGTTTTTTTCTATGCAAACAACACAAAATGTTTAAAGGAGAAAGGTTAAGGTATAAAGTTACACACAAAGAAGGGCTACACTCGACTGACGGAGAGTCGAAAATTGGACATTGCTATCTCAGCGTACCCGTTTTATTGCCCGGGCACGGACATAGGACAGAGCATAATCACAATTCTAATGGCGCTGAAAATCTGTTTGTTCGGGATTTTATTTTTTCTCGTATAAGTTTGCAATAAAGCCTATATCGATGTAACTTCACAGAACGTAGCTATTGCTTTTGTTACGGCCAAATCGCGTTCGATACACCGGTTCTCGAACGATCACCGAAGTTAGGCAACCTCGAGCCTGGTCAGTACCTAGATGGGTGACCGTCTGGGAATACTGTCTTCCCAGACGAACAAAGAGACATACAGATATTGCTTTTAGTCTTTACGTTGTGTTTCGTTACACAGGAGAATGTGCCAAACTTAGCATAAAGTTGCTTTAAGTCATTACAATATGGTTTCCGCTGATATCTTTTATTATTCATAGAACACTGGTGAGAATACGGCAGTTACTTTTTATTTATTTCCATTGCATGAAGTATTGTAAATCATTATTATTCATTTTTGACTACTATTTACCTTCATCTTAATTTTTCAGTTGCTTTTTATCGCAACATTTACTCAGGCCGACTTCCGTTCGGCAGTGAGTAAACGACGTTGATCAGAAATAAAGAAGAAACTTCAAGTGAGACTTGAACTCGCATCCCTACTAGGAGTGCAAGATTACCCCCTGTTGCTCTACCAATTCAGCTATTGAAGCCAACTGACAAACACTTAAACAGAAATCTAAATCAAACCCTTAAACTCATTCTCTATACCAATCCTTCACCGCCAAGTATTGTAAATCATTATTATTAGTTTGTTGCTACTATTTACCTTCATCTCAATTCTTGTTGCTTTTTATCATAAAATATTAAGTTGATAGGACTTGTAGTTTTTGCAGAGTTTACTTTTTATTTTTATTTATTTTATTAGATGAAGTATTGTAAATCATTATTATTCATTTTTGACTACTATTTACCTTCATCTCAATTGCTTTTTATCGCAACTTTTACTCAGGCTGGCTTCCCTTTGGCAGTGAGTAAATGGCTTAAACCTGAAGCTTATTCTTTATTTCCGATTAAAACCTTTTACTTACTGCCGAAGGGAAGCCGACCTGAGTAAAAGTTGCGATAAAAAGCGTGCGATAAAAAAAAAAGCAACAGAAATATGGAGATGAAGCAAAATAGTATTGAAAAATCAATAATAATAATGGTGAGAATACGATATCACAAAATGTGAATAAATTATCAAGAAAAGCCTTTCCATTTGATTATGACACTGAGTATTTTACAAGCAAACAAGTATTGAGAGTATTTTACAAGCATGCTTCTTTCTCCTCTACACCAATTCAACCACATTGGGCACGTATGGAAATCAAATATTCTATGCTTTTACCATTCTCTAAGGAAACGTTGGTCCTTACAGCAAACAATCGTCCTATTCTGTATGTCTTAGACGGACACACACACACACACATACGTCACTATTTGTCAGCCAATCAGAAGTATCTTTTACAGAGGCATTTTCAGTCTGTTGCTCAACACAACTCTTAAAAGGCGCAAACATGATACTTTGATGTCCAGCCTCCTATCCATAGCAGTTCTTCATTAGATGTCATTTAATATTTAATCTCTATTGCTATGTTTTAATATGGAATGTGTGTTACAGACCGGAAAATATTGTGTGTGTGCACATAAACACACACACACACATATATATATGTAGGTGTGTTTATGAGCGCACACACACATACATATAGTGGTGTGTTTATGAGCGTACGCACACACACAAATGTGTGTGTGTGCACATAAACACACCAATATATATATGGTAAATCTTTGCGAGCTAGTTTATCAGACTTTTATTACTGCATAGAGAGGTCGATCCTGAATGGGAACATGACATATGTGACGCAGTACCAAATTAATCTAAGCCTTAGGAAATTATATATATATTCACATAAAGATATGTTCCCTTTATTATTTCCAATCCTGGGAATTTCCCCGATCACGCCCTAAGAAAATTCCTCTACTCATACACTTTCAAATACCAATTCATCCGGGCAACAAGTGATAAAACCGCACTAGAGCGCATGCGCAGACAACTACTCATATGTGCAATTATGCACGACGTAAGCCGAGCATAAATAAGCAAGGAAACAACATTCAAAACCAAACCTGGTAAGATATACAGGGTTGCCAGTTTGGACATTCTATGGCTAAATTTATCAAATCTGGCCTTTTTGAAAGGCATTTGGCCATGAACGTTTTGGTTTGGCCTTATTCATAATTTTGGCCATTTTGACTTTGTTGTAGTAGTATTTTTAATAAATTCTGATTGTTGGTGTCTACTTCAGTATTGCAATGTTTTATAAAAAAAATCATTATTATTATTTGTTATACTATTATTCACCTTAATTTTTCAGTTCCTTTTTATATTTGCAACTTTAATACTCAGTTCGTCTCCGTAAAGTTGCAAACTGGAAAAATAAGATGAAGGTGAATGATAGTATTGAAAATAACTTTTTTTAAAATCAATCTTTATCATTATTGGATGAAGTATTGTAAATGTAATACAGTATTTTTATTAAATCTGATGGTAAAAACTAGTCAAATTTAATTTAAAAAATTTTTTTTAAATACTAATGATTTGCAATACTCCATAGAATAAAAATAAATAATGAAATTGCTTTTATAAACACTTTTTTGCATTTGGCCATTTATGCGAGTTTTTTGGCCAGAAACGTGTCCAACTTTCTGGCAACTCTGATACAGATAGATAGATAGATATGTATATTGACTTAGGGTTGGTAAGGCGTCAACGAACAAATCAATAAACTGGATGCCCAGAGCTGGTCAGTGATGTGGGCTTGTTGTTATTGATTAGTCGCTGTGCATAAACGAACCTCCATGCTGACTAGAAAGCCTGGCGGAATCTTCCAGGGATGGCGGCGGGGGGCGAGGGGCTTGCTCGTTCAGTCCCACCCAGTCACCTGATTTCCTGCTGCTTGTTTTATCGACAGCGAAAATAAAGAATGGCTCCACCTATACAGTCCGCTCGGATAGTGTAATGGTTAGCACGTCTGCACCACACGCAGAAGGTCCCGGGTCCGATTCCCCAGTAGGAGCGAACTCTCCATTAGGCAAATTTCCCTATGCACTCAGCAGCTAATTGAGTACACTCTGAGCTGTGTGATTAGGGTGGAAGTATCCCTTCAGTGGACTTGAATCCTGTCAAGGGGATGGTCATAAAAACATGTAAGAATAAAGTTCTGGTCTCGACCAGACTTGAAAACTTGCAAGGATTGCTAAGCTGACATATGCAATGGAAAATGGAATTTCGTCACTGTCCGTTTATACTCCAATGGGAGTTGTCTCTTATGAGGACACTTTACTTATCCAAGAAATCTATGACAATTTACACATCTTCCTGGACAGGGGCTTGCTAGTTCGGCTCCACCCAGACACCCGGTTTCCTGGTGTTTTGCAATAACATCTCGCTGCTTGTTTTATCGATAGGGTAAAAAACAAGCCAGACCATAGACGCGCTAGTTCTTCCCTTTTGTGAAGATCTCGCAAAGGCAGTGTCGCCAACTTTATTTTCAAGTTTACATCTGACTTGAAGGGTACTAAACATGGACGTATGGGAACTCTTGGATTGCGAGGGGGGGGACAAAGGGTTTGTTCTGTCCGAAAATCTACACAGTTTACGCCTATGGTACTAAATATATTGCATTCCAAGGGAAATTATGATCAAAGCCACCCATATATGCTGTGTTGGGGGTGATCAATTAAAAAGTTGGAAAAAGGCGTGATCAATCGATAAGTTACTTTTTGTTGGGCTATGATCACTAAAAAGGGCCTGATTTTCAAAAGAAACAAGCGGACACAAACTAGTGACCAATTTAGCAAAACTTAAATTGCATATTGAATCCAAACTCTTAAATCATATTTAAAAAGACATTTCCCTACTCATAGAGGGGAGTGTGTGTGCAAAATCTCAAGTTTCTACTATGAACGGTTAGGGCGGTCGAAGTCAGGATACATAGATACAGATAAATGTCAGAACACATGAATAACCGAAACCCAACAATAAATCAATGTTGTGGGTAGCGGTGATTAATAATGTGAAAGATCACAGATAAATTATCATTTTGCGAGTACATTGCCAAAGCTACCGCTAAGGCCAACAGTGTATTAGGAATGAACATTTTCGTATACCGACAAGGATTCCTTCCTAGTATTGTATAAAAGTTATGTACGTCCGCATTTTGACTCCTTGAGTATTTTGTACAGGCGTGGTCACCGTACTTGGAAAGAAATACAAACATGTTAGAAAAAGTTCCGAAACGTGAAACGAAGTTAATACCGGAATTACAGAATGTGAGTTATTAGGACAGAGTAAAAGAGTTAGCTTTAACCATATTAGAAAATAGGAGAGACTGGGGAGATTCAATAGAAATGTTTAACATTATGCATGATTTTGAATTAGTCGACCCTAATGTGTTCTTTACTACGAGAAGGTACAATGGACAAAAGGTCAGGAGCATACTGTTGTAAACGGATGTAGATTAAACATCATCTTTCTTAGCAATAGAGTTGTAGGTCTGTGTAATAGTTTACCAAAGTATGTGGTTCTCTCACCAGATGTGGAAACTTTCATGTAGAATTATGATAGTTATTATAACACCGCAAATGATTAAGGGTTAAAATTGTTGTAGACTGGATTTGTACAAACACAATGTCGATAATTCTGAGAAGGGTCATCAACATTCGAAGGGTTTTTCGGACGATTGAATTCCTTCTCGTTGTTTATGTTGTTCAAAAGACGTTACGACCGATTCATTCTTCGGCCTTCTTCAGGTGTCTCCATTCTTAGAAAGCATGAGGCCCGTACAGACTGTAAAGGCACTGTCTATAGTTTTTAGAAAGGCTCATTAACATTCGAAGAATCTTTCGTACAATTGACCGCCTTCTCGTTGTTTACACGAGGTTTCGGCCGATTCGTTCTTCGGATATTATACATTACACCTGAAGAGGGACGAAGAATGAATCGACTGAAACGTCACGTGGACAACATAAACAACAAGAACGAGTTAAATGGTCCGTAAAACTCGTTGAATAGATTTGTACATGATGTGTGCCTGTATATAGATTTTGTATACTTTTTCTCACTTTTCATTGTATTGTATATTATTGCAGTATGGCTTTGACGAACAGTTTGTGGCCATTTCAGACGTTATCGTTTCGTTATCGGTTTGTTCGGCTAAGAGCGACGAATAGCAGAGAGTAGTGAAGGGCAGTTGCAGACGGGTGATTGTTTACTGGACGAAGGTTGTTGTGCGAGACCCCGGCTTGGATGTTTCCGACCGGGTTTACTAAGTGGCTGGACATCCTGACGTTTCTCGTAAAAATGTCGGGCAGATCATTAGAAAGACCTAGAAACCAGAGACTATTCAACATAAATCGTTAAAAGGTCTGGGTAGTCACTCAATAGAAACCGTCTTTTGGCAGCATGCCGTATTGGGGGTGATCAATTAAAAGAGGCGATCAATGAATGAGTTACCTCCATCGCCTTTTGTTGGGCCGAGATCACTAAAAAGGTTTGAATTTTTAAAAAAAACAAACAAGCGTGAATGCTTCTGGACACAAACTAAGGGAACAATTTAGCATATACTTATATTGTAAATTTACCCCCCCCCCACACACACACACACTAAAAACCTGGGGGGAATTAAAAACAATGTTTTTTCTAGACATAAGGTGTACATTTTAAAATTGTCATCCCCCTAGCTCCATTGGTATGGCTTCTAATACACATCTAATGGTGTGCGCAATACATAGCCAGCTGGACTACCTTAAAAACTGAAGAAACCTATGTTAACAGTTTGGGTTGACGGTTTCTAATAGATGCTTCCGTAGACCGTGATATCACAGGTAGGATGTATTCAAGAAATGAATAAAAACTTTCATTCACTCGAATCATTGCATATATAGTGACATAGCGGATTCTGGCGCTAGGGGAAAATGAAACAATAACCACGGTTGCCAATGTTCGACTTTTTTTTCTTTCTTATTTTGTTTATTTATCTATTTATTTATTTACTTATTTATTCATTAATTTATTTATTTTGCGCAAAGCTCAGGTCATTGTTACGAAAGCAGCATTGAATCCAATGCGTTTAATTTCCCCAAGTGATATTTGATGTAATAATTTTATGCTGCTTGATTAATGGTTGTCAAATGTAAAAACGGCCTTTGAATCTGGTATGCGTAAGCAACTTTCCAGTTGTTTTGTTTTATTTACCACTACCCACTGACTTTACCGTTACTCCGCTTTGCTTCAGACATTTTCTGTCCGAACGAACTAAATTATTCTGGTTGTAGGGAAAAGAGGCATCATTCACAGGCATCTTTTGTTCAGTTGTTAATGTATGTGTTTATATGCATTTCACTTCGATGGGATTGGCTACAAAATATTTCTTGTCTCCCATTATTGTTACCCAGGTCCAAATATCCACTTGAATAATCCAGAGAGTGAAACCAGTTGTA
>VCCN01003888.1:3689882-3703578 GCA_006491835.1 Architeuthis dux
CTCACTCATTTTCAACATTGAAACTTGACAGGTATGGAAACAATTGGTAGAAATCCAAGTCGGTCTAATTACTGCATGATATCTACTAACCGATATAAGATACATAATACTTAGATATACATTAATTTGTACAGCAATACCTTAACTGTACTACATCAAGACCCGCAGTAATCGAAACAGCACTATTCAAGATATTCCTGTACATTCCTCCCCTGACTGAAATTCCCCCCTTTTGCCATCCGTTTGAGAATCACTGGGTTAGCACAACACAAATCAAAAATGAGGAGAGAAATCGGAATAAGAAAATCGGGTTGCGCCAATCTTCCAAGTGGGATCGGACTGTCTGCTATTTTTGAAAATCAGCGTTCGAAGTCCTGGTTTGTTTACCTGGGCTCGAACACCAACCAATTTGCACCAGAAGGAAAAGCGCAACTATTTCAGCCACGAGGCAGTCTATATATGACGTTTACCACGATGAAATTTACTTTTATCCGGCTATTTCGTTCCCACGGTGATTGCGGCCACAATTCTCGTTAATCAAGCATGAAAACGATTTGTGAGGGTAAGACCCGCCCCCTGCAACCCCAATGGCAGGAAAACACAGGATGGGGGCATTTGGAAGATACATGGAAGATAAAGTGATGACACGAGATATACCTGGGTTCGAACACCGATCTCTATCACCCGTGAGCAAATACGTAATGAGGTAGGCCATTCACCACTTGCTGTTACTTGATCCTTAGTGAATTACTACTGGTGGGAAAACTCAACGTATACAAAACTGGCATTTTGCAATAAACACAATCAGCGTTGCAGACATGCCAACCCCCTTCTGTACGCTACACACTACGCAGGAGTGATGCCATTAATTTCAAGATTGGTTTTTAAAGATTGTGCCTTTAAGCAGTTAGTTCACGTTGACGAAAGCTTCACCCAAAATTCAGGCTTGATAACGAGAGAGAAGATCATATGTTTCAGGATAGTCTCGACGGTTCTGTCGGAGAAACTTCTCGCTGTAATGACTCGGCTACAGCATATCATTCTAGTTTAAGGAAAAAATCGATCTTCATAGTAAAATTGGCAAACATTGGTTTTAGGGACTGGCACCAAATGAAGTATAATTTGCATCCGGCAAAGAAAGAGATAATTGAGATAATTGCTTAAGAAGCTCTGTTTCCCCTTTTCAATAGCAGAGCTCATCTCCTAAAGAAGATTGTGTGTGAGGCGCCTTGGCGTGTAGCCGTGGTTAACGAGCTGGTTTCGCAGACCATTGCTACCGTAGTGAGTCCGACATTATGTCATACGCAGTCACCATCACTTGCATAAGAATAAAGGAAGACAAATATTTTTTAGTTATGTCAAAGTTTCAGTTGTTTTCTGCTGAAATATGCCATTCACATCCCAGTGATGGGCCCAAGGTTGATTCTCAAGAAGATCTTGTGTACACAATAGGAACGTAATCGTATCGGCCCAGATTAAGTGTCAGGAATGGTTAAGCCTTAATGTCTCAAAAGTTTTGTAGATTTGCGTATTTGCGTGCATAGGGATAAAACTCTGTGTCTACGAGAAATGTTCGCAAAGTATTTCTTTCTTATAGTAATAAAGATTTGCCTTGAGTGGCTGAGGCAATTTTTCTCCCTGAAATTGCGTTTTACCCCCCCCCCCCAAAAAAAAAAAACGGTTCTATGCTTTAGATATTTCACTGGGGAAGGTTTTAAACTATATTTCCAAAGAGTTCCGTGAATCTAGAGGCAAAGAACGGATTTTTTTGGTCGGCAAAAAAATGACGTTCATAATTTTAAAATACGGAATACTGAAAAGGCCGTCATTTAATACATAGTTTACGTAGCTACAATGACGTTTTTTCGGTTGTATTGTGTATTTACTTCATGGGCTCTGCTAATGCTGATAATAATCAGCAGGCAAGATGTACTTTTTACAATAGCAAGAAAAAGTATGGAAGCCTGTTAGTGATATAAGGCTCAATGTATGCCTTCCGCAGAGACTAGCGTGAAATTCGACCTACCGGGCGGGTTTTAAGCTAGTATATATAAAGATGTATGTGTATGTGTGTTTTGCGTGTTATAAACAGATATTTACCAAGTTTAGCTTAGACTGTCTCGAAGATAGAACTCACTACACTAGTAAAAGATCTTCAGGACTAGCTTGTCTAGCATTGCTCTGATAGACTGCGACGAATGTATTTAGTAACTTTTGTTCTTCACACTTACTAGTTAACATCAAATATATCCTCTTATAAAGATTTTGCGAAGCTAAGCTCTCGCTAGTACAATGGTAAATATGCCTGCCTGTCAAACAGTAGACTGAGGTTTTATTGTCACCGAAGTACAATCAAAGTACAATTAATTTTAGACTTTTACTTTCATATATGCACATAAAGTGTAAAGTAAAGAGTCGGTTGTAGGGAGTGAGTTTATAAGTGTGAATCAGCTTCTGCTAATCCATGAAATCTTCGTGGCCGATTGGTAAAAGCAGCTAGGCGTAAACTAGTCTCCCTCTGGCAATGAGGGTGCGAGTTCAATTCTCAACGAAGTCTTACTCTTTATTTCCGATGTTATTCGTTGCCACAGAAACAGTGGTCCGGATTAATAAGTTGTATAAAAAAAATTAATGTTAGGATGAAGGCAAAAAACTAGTCAAATTTAATAAAAACTGGTGTGTTACAATACTTCATCCAATAATAATAAACAGATTGATTTATAAAAAGCTTAGCTTAGTCAGGCACAAGGCCACTGAAGTTAAATACTGTGATGTTCTGAAAAATTAACTCGTCAACCATCGCTCTACGGCAGGAACTCTATATAGATATTTACTCAGCTTAGCATAATCTCACACAAGGCTACAGGTAGCGATTACCCCACGGCTTTCCAGATCCCAAGACCAACTAGTTTTTCTTTTTTTTTTTCTCATCACAACCCTATTTATTCCCTTGAACCCTGCTTTGTGAATAAGTAAGTTGTTTCTGGTAAAGAGTGGGGTCTATTACGAGCCTGGTCCCCAGAAAAATGGCCGTTCTTCCTTTAGAATGGGAAGAGGGGAATCCAGACTCACCCCTCGTTTTTGTTCTCTCTTTTTCAATTATGAAATGTGTGTGTTTTCCCGTCAACATTTTTCTTTCATTTGTAAATACTTTATACAATTGTACATATGTCCTGGGGAATAGTGTTAGGTCCCATGGAATAAGTGTGGTATAACGATGAATGCAAATTATTAAGGATGAAGGGTAAAATGGAAAATGCTATGTCAATGGGTGCCGAATAGAACAAGTTAAGAGTAGGAGAGCTAGCAGAAGACAAACGCACTCCTTATCTTTGTTTGGCCTTGTGCTACTTTCAGAAAGAAATAAAGCCATTACTCTCCACGGGGAGCCATCTAGGCACTCTCCATATGGCTATGTAACAATAGAAATATGAATCGTAACACATTTTCTTTTTAAATATCTCTTGTTCACATTGTCAGTTTGGGGAAAGCAAAAAAGATTTCTGAGGCCGATTTTACATAGAAGCTTCAAGGCAATTTCCATTTCGAATAGTTTCGGTTATTATGTAATGTTTTATTAAAATTCAACCTTGGCTGCGGGGCTCGTCTTTATCATTACACTTGTGTGTTAGGTTTCTTGCTGCTCCACGTTTTGTAAAAAAGATACACAACACTTACCTTCCTGGAATTCTCACCATCATTGCTTGTTCCCCGGCATGGAAGATTTGAACATAAACAATTTTGTACTCACCTGAAAAATAAAACAAAGAAGACAAACGTAAGAATTCTTTTAGCAAAACAGTTTTTCAGATATTTTCTATAGTTTTGAGAAGGGTCATTAATATTCAAATGGTTCTTTTCTAGAGTTTTGAGAAGGGTCATTAATATTCAAATGGTTCTTCGGACGATTGAACTCCTTGTTGTTTGCGTTGTAAACACGACGTTTCGGCCAATCCATTCTTCGGCCTTCTTCAGGTGTAAAATCCGAGTGTGATGGATTAAACAGAAGTTATGATTAAAGGGGGGGTAGCCCTTATAGCGCATGACCCGGGTGTTTCTCAACAAATCTAAATCCGACAAGACAGACACAGAAACACCCGGGCCATGCGCTATAAGGGCTAAGCACCCTTTAAACATAACTTCTGTTTAACCCATCACACTCGGACTTTACAGATGTTTCATGCGACAATATAAATTTAGCAAGGTGAAAAGGTATTGTATATGCCGGACTATAAGACGCTGGGTTTACAAGGGTATTTGGAGGACTACCGCCCACTCCAATACATCCAAGCCCCTAACTGTCCAAATCTAGCTTCGGTAGACGTTCTCCTAGTCATAGTACCAGCGAAATGGAAGCAGTGGAATATTTGCATTTATCTATTTGAGTGGCAGCGCATGATATGTGCCTAACGCACCATTTTTAAAGTTGATATTTTCGTTATTTTTAGAGCTACAATGCTCATTCATTGTTTTTGTTTTGAAGCTTGAACATTCTGCATTGTGATTCATAGTGTGTTCAAGCTTCGAAATAAAATTAAAATGAGCATTGTAGCTCTAAAAATAACGAAAATATCAACTTTTTAAAAATGGTGCATTCGGCACTTATCATTAAATGTCCGTCTTATATACCGGCATATACGGTATTCAATCAACAACTCATCTTTGCAAAAGTTTAGTCAGCAATCTTAAAAAAAAAACTAAAAAAAAAAAACCAACAAAGCACTGTATTCAAGTCAGGTAGTAATTTATCTAAACGTATTGAATCAGTGACTATTTGCATACATCGCACCAAAATCAACATCGATTTGGTCCCTTGTCACGAGGCTAGAATTTATTTTTGGTTTCCCTCTTATCGAAGACAGATCCACCAAAACTGATTATGTTACTGAAGAGCTTTCAGTAAACAAAGTCACAAAACCATTGATTAATTTCTTTCTGGGTACTTGTGTATAAACACTCATGTATGCGGTCTGAAAAACTAAACATCTCTCAATACTAAATCCAAACCAATGAACTTGTCTCTGTTTATTAATTAATTTGTCGCTAGATTAAGGTTTTGATAAGTGAAAAGTTAAAGCAACCTGAACGTCACGGTTCATGGTATTAACTGAGAAGAAAGCATGTGAAACGGTTTGGCAAGACGTTCTAATACGTTATTATTGGTGTGTCTGTGTCACGAAAAAGCTTTGTCTACCATGTTGGATTGACAGTCAAATCCTTGCGGATAGAAGTCGTAATACAAATTTTAATAGTTACAACTATGGACTAAGAAATGTAAAGAATATGTAGATGTTAGACAAGTCTTTTAATGCTCCATTATTATTGTACGAGTTTTGTAGTTCATTACATATATTTAAAAATGCGTATCAAATATATAGATATTAGACAAGACTTTTATTTAATAGTCTTCAGTTGTACACATTCCTGAGATGAACCATTATTTTCCTTTTTTTTACTAGTTCTTCTGCTTATTTGTATTGCTTTTTATGACAATACTCAGGTCGTTTATACATTCTTCGACCACTACTTAAGTAGCATAGATCGAAAATAAAGTACAGGTTTCACCCGCTAACCGAAAGTAGAACAATACTATGATACCTTTCGTGAGCCGAAATAGCGTAAAAGCAAAGAAGCAATTACCATTAATTTATATGGAAACATTTTGAGCGTTCCCAGACCCCAAAATAAACTTTCTTCCAGGTCTGCTTCTTTTACACTAAACGTAACATCCTTACGAGCTCTCAAGTGTTGTTGATACCTCAAGACACATCTTGCTAATGGATAAACAAAATAAATCGTGATAAACCACATAGAGGGGACCGCGCATGATAAGTGCCCAACGAACCATTTTTTAAATATTTTCGTTATTTTTAGAGCTACAATGCTCAGTTTTTTTTAAAGCGCGAACATTATGAACCAACGTGTTAAAGTTTCAAAATACAAAAAAATGAGCATTGTAGCTCTAAAAATAACGAAAATATCAACTTTAAAAACGGTTCGTTGGGCACTTAATATGCTCTCAGACACAATTCAAAGTTATGGCGACTTGAGGTCTTCGTACTTCTATTAGCTTTGGACGTGATTTGTACAGAGAAGCATTAACTTAGAATGTTGTGGTAAAAAAGCAACATTTTGAGCGTTCCCAGACCCCAAAATAAACTTTCTTCCATATCTGCTACTTTTACACTAAGCGCAACATCCTTACGAGCTCTCAAGTTTTGTTGATACCTTAGGACTAAAAGCGTGAACATTATGAATCATAGTGTTAAAGTTTCAAAATAAAAAAAATAAAAAATAACGGAAATATCAACTTTTTAAAAATGGTTCGTTGGGCACTTATGTGCCGTCACAAAATTAAAAAAATGAGCATTGTAGCTCTAAAAATAACGAAAATATCAACTTTAAAAACGGTTCGTTGGGAACTTATCATATGCCGTCACTCAATATGCACTCAGACACAATTCAAAGTTATGGCGGCTTGAGGTCTCCGTACCTCTATTAGCTTTGGAAGTGATTTGTACAGAGAAACATTAACTTAGATCGTTGTGGTAAAGAGCAACAATAAGATGGAGAAAACTAGTCGCAAATTAACAATAATGCCTTCTCTAACAATAATGTCGTCTCCAAATTCTTTGAATAGCGGCTTGAAAATCCGCCAGGAATGTTTTCCGGGCGAACGTATAAATTCTTCCGTTTTATACGTTTTTTTCTTTCCTTATTAATATGCGTCCCTCTTAAGCCCCAAATTTTAGAATTCCACCATTGCCCTAGAGACATTCTTTTCCTATTTATTTTCAACTGCTTCTTATCTATAATTCAATCAAACTATTTCTGTGGAGAAGGTTTACATATTTGTATTATTTGTTATTATGGACTTCGCCATATTGGTTATGAAATTCTTAACATTGATATCCCAATTTTTTTAAAAATTATATCTACGATGATTTGAATAGCTCTCTTATGCCAGAGGGAGGCTGGCAAGGAATAAACTTGGCACCTCGCTAAAAACTGATTTAAAATCGTGTAAAGCAAAACCCTCCATTTCCCTAAACTACTTGAAGGCTAAACCGTCTTTTCGTCGCCATCCCCGTATCAGCAGGAATAGAGAAAGGAGGTGTTCTTGCCTTAGATACTTGCAAGACTTACAGAAGAAGAAGAAAACATCCACATGTCATTCCAAAAACATATTTACAAACATGACTGGTCCATGATGAGACAATCGCTTTTGTCGACCTCTTAGAGACAGGGAAACCATTCTCTTGACCACACCTCACTTTTACACTAGAATGATACAAAAATATTTGCGGCTAGATCAATCATTATCTGGGACCAGCTATGGTAACTGCCACGCTGTAGGTGATTTTGTTTGTCTGTCACACCTAGTACATGGACTGCTTTACATGGGTGTAGTGGCTCCAACTGGGCAGTGATCACTACCCATAGCCGAGGGAGAGTTGTGGATTCACGCCTTTTCCAAGGGAATTAGTGCGAATTGAACGTAAGCAGTCTCGACCGAAATTCGACCTCGGTCCGCCGTGTCGGCAACAGTTACACTACTCCACACCTCCTGGGTTCTGCAATGTTACAACCCAATAACATTGTTGCCGGCCACGTGACACGAACATCACCTGACCAAATAATCCTTCTCTTTAAAAAAAAAAAAGAAAATCTATGAATGAAACAACTCTGGAGTTTTAACAAGAACGTGTATTGACGTTCCTTATCCCCCCTAACCCCGCCCCCGGAAAGTTAAAGGAGCCTTTTGTTCGGTCTTAGAATGAAAGCGGCGTTTACTTTTCACCAACTGAGATTCTTACATCAATTCAGACATTTGACTAACACAAACAGCCACGATTTGTTCTGGCAGAAAAAAGAAACAAGCCTGAAAGTCAGACCATCGATGCACTAGTTCTTTTCTTGTGTGAAGATCTAGCAAGGGCAGTGTCGCCAACTTTATTTTCAGGTTACATCTAAAATTGATGTATATCTGGAGAATCTAGAAGTAAGATCTAGGAAATATATTACATATTATTAATAAATTAAATGCGACTTTAATCTTCAACATTTATTTTATTAAAATATTACTTAATTTATTAAAACATTACCTATTTTAATACTATAAATTAATTGAAAATATTACTTATTTTATTTTTAAAAAACCCATCTAAATAGCAATTTCTGACATCTCGACGCAACAAAAAAACAATCTAGATTTAGATGAAAAGCATCTAAATGAGCAAACTGAGCAAGGGACGTAACTAACATTCCGGTATGTCAGTCAGTATGTGCTTGTAGCGCAAATAAAAACAAAAAAGAATTGACGGCACTCGCTCTCCCCCCTCCCCCCGAATCCCCGGAAATCTGGCAAGAAACTTCATTGTTTACAAACAAAGAAACAAAGAAATAACTTCAAACAAACAAAAGAATAACTTAAAATAAGCAAAAACACTTTGGTTGGTTTACTTCCAGAATGGCAGCCATTTTCTGCTCAGATTGTCTTCCATTTTGTAAGCGTGTGCAATTTGTGTGTGAGTATAAAAGAAAATGACGGCTAAAAGAGAACATGGAAGCAACACTTAAGCTCTGTACATGACTTACTCGTGTTGTAACGGCCTCCAGGTTCTCCTTCGACTAAAACATTCTTACGTGATGCTTTTGAACGCCAAAGAGAAAACTAAAGATGATTTTTGGATTCTTTCTTTCCTGCTTTTAGAATATCATTATTTCTAGAAAATGCTTTCACAAAGTGAACTTTTGCTTTCTTTCATCCAGGTGAAATCGGTAAATCATGACATCGAATAAAACCTCAAGTGCAAAATGAAAGAAACCTTTGTGAAAACACACGCGTGTATATATATATATATATATATATAGTGTGTGTGTGTGTGTATTTGGGCAGTAATCCTTCATTAATGCAAGTTTGGTTAAATACGACGGACAAGGAAAACCTTTATCTTTTTGGTTATTTTTTTCTTGTTTACGCACAAAAGAACGCACGTTCGGATTCAATTTATATAAATATCGTCCAAACGATATATCGAATCGAGCGCTTTCGACTGTGCGTAAAGTCATTTTCAGGACCGTGAAATCTTATCGTTTGCACGGTTTTGGTCATGGCCAGGGAGTTTTAAATGTGTTTAACAACATCTGAAACCCCCTTCTAACGAATATTGCATTTGCCCATCACGCCAACTAACAAATGGTATCATTTTGGCTCTATTTAAACCGTGCAAACAATAAGATGGATTTTGTTTTTTCGTAGTAAAATCGTTAGTACTTAGAGTTGTAAACGTCCAACTACCCATACTACTATTTGTCTGTATTCCCCCACCACTTCAAATTGTACCCTATATGCTATATAACAAGAGAAAAACTGCTCCTATGCTCATTAGAAAATCTGATTCGATAGTGAAACAGGGTTTAAACTTTGTATGAGCCCATGTTTTGTCATATATTTATATTTCAGCTCTACCCTTTGTGTATTGGGCACTTTTATAATAATACAATTTAAACAATGTATATATATTATACATATATATACACACAGACGAATAAATTTAAGACAAACCAGGAGTGTAAGTCTGATAGTGTACCCTCTGCAATATTCAATAAATAGGCAAGGCCGAATCACAATTCAACATTAGGCTTAACAATTACAGACACAGAATAAAAACATTAAACCACAATCAACCACTTCCCGTAGAACAACACTTCAGACTAGCAAGCTAAATTATTCATCATTGAAAAAAATGGAATGCTTACCCAACAAAAACACCACAACGTTAGAAATACAGGAGGATCGGTGGATGAAGTGTTTACAGATCCTATCACCAAAAGGACTAAACAGCAAATTAAGCAACCCCTACAACATTTAACTCACAGACACAAACGAACACATCTCTACAAATTGAATGATAACTGATTTACCAACGACTACACACAACACATCCACATGATGTCTATTCCCAGTGACAGACTCAATCATTATGGGTTACAATAATAACGAATACAATGGATATTCCATTACCTTGATAAAAATGTGGTAGACATAAAAAAGGCGCTGTACATTATTGACACACACATGTATGTGTATCATCCAATTTTCGAAAGTTTACTTTAAACCACTTTGCCTTTATGAAAGACCAACATTCGTACAGGTTTCACCCGAAATCCGAAATACTGTAAAGCAAAGAAGCAATTACCATTAATTATGTGGGTTACATTTTTAAGCGTTCCCAGACCAAATAAATAACCCTCTTCTATATCTTGATCTTAAGGCCGAAGTTCGTCGTTTGCTTCAACTGGTGTGGAAGGCTTGAAATACATCCGTATGCTCGACTGTTCAACCTCACGCATTTGTCTATCATACAATTCTTGGTGGACACTCGAAAGAAATCCTACGCAAGGTTAATTCTTGGATCTGGAAACGCTCAAGATTTTTACCATATAAATTAATGATAATTGCTTCTTCGCCCTTCGACTTCTAAAGATTGTAATAGGAACGCTCTACTTTCGGATAGCGGGGTAGACCTGTATGTATTTCTCTGTGGGCGCTTGCTGTAGATTTGTGTTTATTCTCGTACATTCTGGGCTAGCGGAGTTCGATATCCACTGAGTGCTGCACTAATGTGCCCCCTCTGCAAGTATACAAATATTATAAACCATCAACATAGGTTTCTTCACTTTTCAAGTTGGTCTGGCTGGCTGTAATATAATATATATATATATATATAACACGCGTATAGGCCGCACAAATGGAGCTAGAGGGCTGAAAATCTAAATATTTCATCCTTATTATGTCTAGAAAAAACGGTTATTTTGTTTTTTTTACCCCCCCCCCCAATAGGCTTTTAGCGAGGGGTTCAATTTGCAATGTAAGTTTATGCTAAATTGATCATTGGTTTGTGTTCCGACTTTTTTTTAGTGATCACTGCCAAACAAAATGCGAGAGAAGTAACTTATTCATTGATCACCCCCAACACGGCATGCTGCCAAATGATGTTGGTGACATGACGGTTTCTATTGAGTGACTAACCATACCTGCTTACGTATTCACTTATATTGGGCAAAAAGAACAAACAGAATATATTTCGTGCACGTTAACTTTCAAATACATACAAAAAAAAGAATCTATGCTCGGAAATCATGTTGGCGCTCTTTGTAGAGAGAGATAAGCCCGACTAAACATCCATACTTACGAACCATATGTACAAAGCATTAGCAAGGTTTATGGATTCGTTCTTTCATCGCTGCACGATCGCGGTTTAATATGACAGGGTTCTAAAGAGATGATGTCAAATGAAAAGCTCAAAGTGGAATTAGCTAAACGTTGCGAAATGAGGAGAAGCTTCCAAAAGATCCCCTGCAATTCGGCACGTTATCGAAGATGCACAAAAACCTCCGACCGCCATTACAGAATTTGGTGTTGTGTTTGCTTCAACAATAATTCTTTGTATCCGTTATCTGCCGTGAGCAGTCTTACATAAAACATCAGAAATATTAGCAGAGCGTAGAATTCGCCCTATAAACAACATTCTTCTCTGGATTATCGAGAGAAAAAAGCGCTTATAAAACACACACACAGCTAGCTTTACGTTGGACCATACAACGGTAGAATTTTACTGTTGTGTTAAAATTCAACGCTGGCACCAGTTTCTGTAAGCGTGTCGGTATGGCCTCGATAGACCTTTGCAGGAAGTCCGGACGTATATTAGCTATAACATGTCGAATGCGCTCCTCCAGAATTTGTGGCTTGGTGCTGTACACTTCCTTCGCACACCACCACAGGAAGAAGTGACAGGACTTCGTGCAGGCCATTCATTTCTAATAAGGAGTTCATTCTCACCCATATATATATATATATATATATGGTGGTTTTTGGGAAATGACATATATATATATATATATATACATACATACACTGGACATTTTTTCCATCCTTCAGGCAAAGATCACACTATTCCCATGCCCTTACTAACATTATTATACTCGCGCACATCCACATATTCAACCAGCCAATCCAGGAACACATGTACTTAATAGGCCCAGAACATGTTTATTGAACATAGTTACAAGATGTTAGAATTTTGATCTCTATTACTTCCCAAATATGCATTGATAATGAATCATGTTCGAAACTGCAGTCCGCATTACACAAAAGAATGAAGGAAAAGAAAACGTATGAGGTTGCTCCACATGAAGTGCCGGATTCACGACGATTCGGGACTTCGGCCTATAAAGATCGATTTAAGTTGAGGTGCATTATCTTGTATCATTTGATCACACGCCTATTTACTCGAATGAAGTTTACTTGGAAACTAAAGACTATAAAGTGCCAAGTGTTATGGTCAACGAGCATTTGGTCATATTTAAATATTTAGGCCATTTTGACTTTGTTGCAGTAGTATTTTTAATAGATTCTTATTTTTGGTGTATACTTCAGTATTGCAATGTTTTATAAACAATCATTATAATATAAACTAGTTTATTCATGCCGTCAAAAAATGACGACTATAATTAAGTAATGTTGCCATTGCATTGTACTTATAAAATATCAAAAATATTGTGCTATACAGCATTTTCTTGTTTATACTCAATATTTCCTGAATATTAAACTAATCTAAAAGTAAAGATACAATTTATCTTAGTAAGTAAGACCAGCTGGCTTTTCCAACGTGTGTCGATGGCAGTCGTCCGTGGCAATACGTTCTCCATAATGACTGCGGGACCAGACAGAGTTGTCCGTTAAATCTTTTTTTATTATTCAACGGTCGTATTATAAAATTTAAACAACAGTAAAAAAAAAACGTTTGAATATTAATGACCCGTCTCAAAACTAAAAATAAATTATTTACAAATATTGACATTTTAATAAATAAATACGTCACGTTTTAATAAATTTATCAAGTGTAACGTAACATAAAATTATATTTCTACTAAGTTACGCCAGCAGACGTCACTGATGACAAGAGTAACGGACGACAATACACGTTGCTAATTATTATATGTCTAGATTTTCTCTCACTACTATTCACCTTCATCTTAATTTTTCAGTTGCTTTTTATAATCATTTTATCAATATAATCAATTATAATCGCAACTTTAACATTCAGGCCGTCACCGTAAAGTTGTGATAAAATAGCAAGTGAAAAATTAAGATGAAGGTAAATAGTAGTATTTGATCACAAGCCTACTTACTCGGATTGATGTTCACTGGGAGACTGAAGACACAAGTGTTTCATCATTATAATCTTACAAGCAGTTCGTGAAAACATGAACCAGGTTCTGCGAAAACGGATACTGGATTGGATATTAGTAGTTAAGAATACAATGTCTTTCGACACGTTCTCCGATAAACCTTTCTCTGAAACTGTTTTTTTAAAAATTGAATTCTCGGGTGGCGGTTATAGCACCCATCTCCCGAGAGCAGGCAATCCTGGGTACCCTCATTCTTTTTAACACTACACCACTGGTTGTACATTCAGAATTGGATGTCAGTATGGTAAGGTTAGTAAGGTAACGTCATGACTAATGCTCGTTGGAATGTTTGCATTTTATGGATTTCTGAAAGCCTTGAGAAAAGCCTTAGAGATAGAAGCCATGCTGATGTCATAAAACACCAATGGGAAGGATTAAGGAGATTAAGAACACTGGAGAAAACTAGATCCATCTTTATATATATATATATATATATCAT
>VCCN01003888.1:3703881-3724104 GCA_006491835.1 Architeuthis dux
ATATGTGTATAATATGAACACATTTTCCTGTGTCTACATCTCTATATATAATTAATACATGCACACACACACACATATGTAGAAGAGAGGGTCAATAAGTCCTAGCCTGACTCGTAGTTATTAGCCGAATGTCTCATGTCTGATTAATGTTCACCACCATTAATTGCACAGTATGGGAGTCTGTAAACGTAGACATATATATATGAGGGAGAGGAGGGGGGGTGCTTGTTGGTTGGGGTAGCTAATTTCTACGGACAAGATTGGAAAATTGGCGCAACACAGTATTCCTACCCACGTCAATCTTTGCAGGTGATGAGGGATTGCTTGCGCCCCTTGCAGGCATGGCGAGGGACTTCTTGCGCCGCGTTTCTTTTTCTAACTTGGGCTCGAAAACCAACCACTGGCAACAAATACAACTATCTCAGTCAAGAAGCAAGACCCACAATCTCGTGCCAATATCTACGAGTACTTTGGGGGTTTCTTTTATGTTACCATTCTATGGGCTCATGGGAACCCCTTGGTTAAAGTGGGCAGGGGGCTTAATTTGCCCGATTTACACTGATTTGCCCGAATTTGGGGGGTCAGTTGCTCCTTGGCCCCTGATCTCGTACGCCCATGTATCAGTCTACTAGTGTATGTGTGTGTGTGTGCCAACTGTAGCAGCCATTGATTAATTTTTAGTTTTGCGGTTGGTGCTGCTGCTGCTCTTAATATCCGGCCATCTTGTCTGTTGTCAGTATTTACAACCTCCTCGGTGGTCGATGCTCAGTCAGTCAGCTGACTCATACCTCGTCCGATTAGGATGTTACACTTTGCAGTCAGTAGTGAAAGGGTGGAGTTTGATAAATATAAGTAAACTCACACAGACGACGAGGAGGGTGGTGGGCATCGCGATAAGCATAAGCGCCCAGATTCTATCAAGAATTCCACCGTCGATATTAGCTATACTCGGCAAAGTTTGGCACAAGGCCGCATTTTTAGATAACTTGTTATAGATCTGCCTTAAAATTTAATCCTGTCTTCCTTAGTCCATGGCCCACCCTTCCACAGAATGTCAGTGAAATTCATTGATAACTTTTGGAGATATTGCGTGTACAGACAGACATTAGTGAATACTGACTAAATCAGGCATGGACAACCTTTTTCGAGCAGCGGGCCGCATGAGATATTGTTGATTATAAACCGGGCCACAAATGCGCCGACAGAATAATTGTTAGAATGTTAGGAACTTTTTTGCTAACAACATAGCTTGCATGCACCATTTCGCTGAGCTCTGTTTGCCTTTTAGAAAAAAGCGTATTTAGGCTACCGATCTATTTCTTTAGTGTTTCAATTTTAAGCTTTCTGATATATCCTTTAAATGTATCATACCCGGAATGTTTAGTTGTGTAATGACGCTTAACATTAAATTATTTAAATGCGGAGTGGGATTCAGAACATATTAGACACCTTGGTCTGTTTTTTTACTTCAACAAAGTAATCATTTGTCCACTTATCCTGGAATTTTCTCATTTCTTAGATGACATTTTAATAAAACGATATTTTCCTCATTGAATTAAGCGTGCCATTCAGAAAGTCAAAAGGCCCCATGCGGCCCGCGGGTAGCAGTTTGCTGGTCTAAATATTCTAATAGTTGAATATACCAGCAAGAACTGGATAACTCTAGATTATTTATCTTCATTCATCATCTTTATGCCATGAATGAAGAAACATGAATTCGTCAACGTACTCAACAGAAAATCCAGACAAAAATAAAACCAAATTCAAAATATCTACAAATGTCAGACTTGCTCAGAGGATATAGACAAATATTTTCTATACATAATTCGGATACACAGACGTGGGTAAGTTTATTTTGCTTACATTAATGTAATCACTACTTTTTCTGAGTCAGAAACAGGGCAAGAGGTTTAGGGTCGTGTGCAAAAAGATTATGTAAATATATCAAAGATAAGTGGCATCGCAGCAGCCGATTAGGACGTTAGACATCTGCTGCCACCAACAAGAACCATTATTACTATTTCTATGGTGGGCAGATTGTGGAAAATCCTGGAACTTGTTTGTGTACAATTTTAGTCGTTATTACTTCACAGTAACAAATTGCAGCTGTAAACGAGGTTAAACGTCTGCTTTATTGTTATTGCTTCTTCAGTAGATCTCCTTCAGTTTCCAGACAGTGTTGCTGTTTTTGGCCATTTCTGGCTTTTCTTTTTGGAATAGCATTTGGCCATGAACGTTTTTGTTTGGCCATATCTAAATGTAGGGCGAATTTGACTTGCAGTAGTACAGGGTGTTTCAAAGGAGATTTGACACTTTTTAAACATGTATCTATGTATAACTACTAATGTTGGCAACATGACACTTGCAAACAGGAAAGTAAAACAAAAATGTTTTTGGCTGTATTTACAATGATTATGTGCAGCATTGGTTACACGGCATACGTCAAACCGATCATCCACGCGGGATATGTATTGGTATTCATCGAGAACCTTTGGAGATATCGCGTGGACAGAAACGAGCGAATACATAAAAAGGTATGAAAAGAATGGAAGAATATCTCAATCGAAAGAATATTCCTGGATCTGCCATTGAATTGAACCACTTCTTTCTCAGCCCATTAACCATCCTTCCAAAGGTTTTCATTGGAAACCATTGAGTACTTTTTGAGATATTGCGTGGACAAACAGAGCGACAGGTTGACAGATGGAGGGTAATACAGGGTGTCTCAAAAGTGTTACACCTTTTAAACATTTATTTCTAGATAACTACAAATGTTGGCAACATGAAATTTGCACCACAGAAAAGTAAAACCCTTAATGTTTTGTTGACAGTATTTACAATGACTCCATATGTAGACCATTGGTCACACGACAAACATCAAACCATTGCTTCCCAAACACACCAAAGTATATCCCGCGTGGATTAATGTGTGACCAATGGTGCACATATGGAGTCATTGTAAATACGGCCAAAAAAAGCTCAAGGGTTTTACTTTATGTGGCCAACATTTGTAGTTATCTAGAAATAAATGTTTAAAAGGTGTAACACCTTTTTTGAAACACCCTGTATTACCCTCCGACCGTCTATCTGTCTCTCTGTTTGTCCACACGATATCTCAAAAGGTACCCAATGAATTCTAATAGAAATCTTCTGGAAGGATGGGTAATGGGCCGAGAAAGAAGTGGTTCAATTCAATGGCAGATCCAGGAATATTTTTTCGATTGAGAGATATTTTTCCATACCTTTGTGTTCGCTCGTGTCTGTCCAACGCGATATCTCCAAAGGTTCTCAATGAATACCAATAAACACCCAACATATTCAGCGTGGATGATCGATTTAACATATGCCGTGTAACCAATTGTGCACACAGTCATTATAAATACTGCCAAAAACATTTATAAATGTTTAAAAAGTGTCAAATCTTTTTGAAAAACCCTAAATTTAATAAATTCTTATTTTTAAGTGTATTCTTTAGTATTGCAATGTTTTATAAACAATTTTGGCATTTGGCCATTTTGACTTTGTTGCAGGAGTATTTTTAATAAATTCTTATTTTTGGTGTGTACTTCAGTATTGCAATGTTTTATAATCGTTATTAGTAATTATTTTTCACCTTCATGTTAAATTTTCGATTTTTATAATCATTTAATAATTATAATTAATTATAAAAAACCCAAGCGAAAAATTAAGATGACAGTAGTATTTTTTTTATAATTGATAATGAATTATAATACTTCATCTAATAAAAATAAATAATGAAATATTTGCAATTATAAACAGTTCTGGCATTTGGCCATTTTTACGTGTTTTCGGCCAGAAATGTCTAACTATTTGGCAACCCTGTTCGGTCCATCTCATTCGACCACAACAGCTTTCAAGAATGAGAAGAGTATCACCATTTTATAGTTTATGACGTAAAGTTCTTTGTTTTATTCATGTGACATTTAATTTCGTTTATTTTTCTACGAGGTTCAGATGCGTAAAAGGCTGTTATTTTCATTTGCTGATATCAGCATTTTGAACTGAAGTCAACTCACCAAAGCGAAGACGTAGAAAAAAAGAAATAAAACATTGTCGGAAACTTAATGTGTTTTGATTAAAAAAAAGAAAAAAAAGGCCAAGAACAATAAATAAAAACGGGAAAATGAAATCGCATTTCAAACAAAAAGCTTAAACGAACAATGAACAAGAAAGAGAAGAGAATCAACTGCTTTAAAATAACTAAAAGAAAAAGAACTTCAAAACTCCATTTTGTTTTTTTGCTCGTCATGAAGTGTTCCATTTTAACGTTGTTAGGTCATCGGCGTCAACATTCGGTGAAAGATAGGAAGAAAAAGACCGTAAATAAAATTCAATTTTGTCGCTTATTATTTTTAGTTTTTATTAGAAACCGTCAACCAAAACTGTCACCAAAACCGTAAACATAGGTTTCTTCAGTTTTTAAGTTGGTCTTGCTGGCTGGTTGTATCACGCGTACAGGCCACCCCAATGGAGCTAGAGTGCTGAAATTTTAAACATTTATTCCTTATTATGTATACAAAAACATTTTGGGCTTTCTTTTTGAAAATCCCCCCCACCACAATAGTTGTTTTTTTTTGGGGGGGGGGGGGGCAATTTGCAGTGCAAGTTTATTCCTTATATATACAAAAAACATTTTGGGTTTTCTTTTTGAAAATACCCCCCCCCCAATAGTTTTTATGGGGGGGTTCAATTTGCAATGCAAGTTTATGCTAAATTGATCCCTTAGTTTGTGTCCGGCAGCATTCACGCTTGTTCTTTGAGAATGTGCACATTTCTTTTTTTAGTGATCACTGCTGAACAAAAAGGCACTTATTCATTGCTCAGCCCTTTTTCCAATTGTTTTTTTAATTGATCACCCTCAACACGGCGTGCTGCCAAAAGACGTTGGTTACGTGAAGGTTTCTATTGGCTGACTAACCTGACCTGTTATATTTTTTTTTTAGTTTTTAATATTGTTCTTGGCTGCTGTCAGCGAAAAATCTTCTTTTTCCCCCCTTTTAATATTTAGTCTTTTGTGCGAGATAAAGATTTCTCTTTATTCTCTACATTTCAAATGTTCTCCGTGTATCAATGTCGTTTTTGTTCTTGGACTCAAAAGAAAATAGAACGAGGAATAAAGCCGGCCATTGATCAGGTCTTTTAGAAGGATATCAACAGTTATTATTCTTTTCAAAAATAGCTGTACACGATTGCGGATGATCAGAGAGACAAACAAGGATCGACCTTTCTCTCTTTTTCATTTACAGCAAAAATAGTCAAAGGATATGAATAGACATTGCGCGCCTCGCAATAACGCAATCGTTAGCACACTAGTCTTGCAGACCATGTAATTGTTTGGAATAGGATAGACCAAAAAAAGAAAGGGGGGGTAACTACAGTGGACACAATTATTTAAGCTGCTGCTGCTGCTGCTAACGGAACAAATGAAAGCCGAGAACGTTATTAAATCGGATATAATTTAGTGCTAGGGTTTAAGGTTAGTGTTAGGGTGAAAACTAGTAAAATACAGTTATAAATGGTCAGGTTTCCTGATTTTTCAAAACATTTTTCCAGTGTTAAATAGTTTAATGCAAATGGCTGCACGACGTGGGTAGGCCTGCTACACCTACAAGTCTACTACCTGAACAAGTTGAAAAAAATACTTTGCCTCAACTGAAAATTACACACTGCGAATTAGCAGTTATGACTCGCACCAGTCTGGCTTGTTATTTTGACATATAAAATCAAGTAACTAACCCTAACTTATATACTTTGTTGTTAAATTTAATAAAATACAGTTTGAAATGTTCATGTTTTCTGCTTTCATTTGAAATTTAAAAAGTGGAAAACCTTTGAAAACCACGTTCTGCGGTTCCCAAACGAACATAGTGCTGCGTAAAAGAGTCCTGAATTTAACGCCTGATAACTTTTATAAATAAGATGCCTAGTGCATAGCGATAGACAAACAGCAGGTGAGTCTCATTGCTAGTGAGAGGTGGTCAGTCCGTTCCGAGTATCTCACTTCAGTCCGTTCCGAGTCTCTCACTTATGTTTTATTCACTTTTACAACAAAGAAAAGAAAGTCTATAACAAGTCAACTTCGTCGAGAAATCCCTGCAACGTCTTTATAGTAAACGTCTGTTACCGGTTCGTAAACTGGAGCAGTCAAAAATATCAAAGGGAGGTAACCAGTAGAGACACTGTACATTATGTGAATTTTTATTTTAGTTGCTAGTGTATATTCTTAATTTTATAATTATGAAAAACAATGTTTAATCTTTTTTTGTTGTTACTTGCAACATCAACCCCAACCCTAAAACTAACCCTAAATTATAGCCTTTATAATTCAATTTAATAAAATACAGTTTCAAATGGTCAAGTTTTCTGCTTTCATTTGTTCCGTAATACGTTAGTAGCAGCAGCTGCATACGTCAGCGTTATTGGTTACCTCCCTTCGATATTTGTTACTACATCATAAAAAGTTAGTTTACGAACCAGTGCCAAACTTTTACCAGTCTTTATTCTTGGAAAAAGAGTCTCTCCAGCTTTTGAGAGAGAGAGAGAGAGAAAAACAGAGCATTTTGCACTTTATTTCAATTCGCCACTTCTTCCATTTCTGCATGACGCGGGAAAGACGAAGACGACTCCATGTTCTTCTGTTCGTGTCAGGCATTTTCGAAAAGCAAAGAGGAGGAGGAACACATAGCGAGAATAATCAATAACCAGAGAAATGCAGCCGACAACAGCGCGACTGTCTTGAAGTGTTCTTTGTAGCGGGATTCCGTATCGGCAGAATGCAACGACGGACACACTGCATACGGACGGGTGTGGTCAGGTCAGGGAGTACACTTTCAGCGAGACTACAGTTAGCGTCTTACCCTTTCAGCGAGTGTAGTTTACGTGCACCAATATACAGCGGTTAAACGCATACAGAATCAGAGACTTCCACTATCAGAGAATCTAATTTACAGATGTTAATGTGTACATGTAGATACAATAAAATTGATATCATTATGTCGTAATACACTAAGTATTACGACATAATGTTATGTATATCAATTTTATTTTTAGCAACGTCATATTTTCAATTATATTAATTTTAGTATTGAGGGATGGTTTTCAGCTAGTTTAATTTATTCCAAAGAAATATAATGTCCATCTTATTCACAAGTTATATGATCGATGGAAACCCAAAACGTTACCAGAAGCCAGGAAACGTTCTTGAGCTGGACCAGCTTAAAAACTGAAGAAACCTACGTTGACAGTTTCCAATAGTGTGTCAAAAGGGCCATAGTGCTAAAAGGATTAATAAAGAAATGTTGATACTTATTGACGTCTTAAAAAGATTATTTATGTTTCTTTAAAAAATAAAAAATAAAATCTTATATTGTTCTTGCTACAATAACGTCATAGTTGGCGAGGATAATGTGGCTTATTGAACAAACTAATCTTTCTGGGCGATTGTTACCTTTTCCGCGTTAAATTCAAAATATATGGACGGCATAAGCTACTTTTACAGTATAATGACACGTTTGCTGCTTTCATTTGTTCCGTAATGGACTTATAGAACCTTAAACCCCCAACATTAACCCTAAACCTATATCGTTTGTAGTTAAATTTAATAAAATACAGTTTTAAATGGTCAGGATTTCTGTTTTCATTTGAAAATGAAATTCTTCAAAAATAAATTCACAGATAAGGTTTTTAAAAAGCGGGGTGGGGGGGAACTGATCAGAGAAATTTCAAAATTCGTGAAGAAAAAATCCCCTTCTGAGGTCCCCAGACAAACATAGTACAGCGAAATCTAACGCGAAAATGTTTTGGATTTCTGAATACAGCGCTGTCTTATTGCATGGGCACACTGGACAGTTGCCACGGTGGCCCCGCAATTTTAGGAACCCCAAAATTCGAATTGAAATATAAAAACTTAATTTTAATATGTTTGGGGCGAAGGGGGCTACGGGCCCCTGACACTGCTTAAGATGGCTCTGTTCTTTAGGGCACATCGCCGTACAGCAATGGTTAGTAAACTAGCCTAACCAACGTTCACAACTGTAACGTATTCCGTCCTCTCCGGGCGCTCCACATTTTTAGCCTTGTGTCGGACTAAGCTAAGTTTAGCAAATACTTATGGTGCTATCTAAAGAGCGTTGTGATCTTAACACTTCTCCGATACTTTTCAAGTTAACAGTAAGCAAAAGTCTATATATTTTCGAAAAAGCTATCATTAAATGTACTCGGAAAAATAGATAATACTGTCTATTAATTAATCGATCGCCCCGTGAAATATGTCATTGATTATTCGATCGATATTAATTAAACTTAGTTTAGTACAGCACAAGAGCCGGTGAGGAATGGGGGGGGTCGTCAAGCGAGAGGGCTTACCTGGCTGGAAAATCAGCATTCGAAATCATGGCTTTTACTTGGGCTCGAACATCAACTTCTAGCATCGGTGGGAAATACACTACTATCTGAACCACGAAGCAACGCCCCCCCACACACGCACAAAAAAAACGTCATTTCATACAGAAACATACCTGCCGTATTTCTCGTTATATAAGATGCACCTAAATTTTTGCAGGCATATTCTCGAAAAACTAAAACAAAACCCCTCCTTTCCCCTGATCGTCATAGCTCTCCACACTATCGGGTTATTTTAATGCTCTTATCTATTCAAATCTATATTAACCTCCTCCACAGTGGCTGGCTGTTTACATTATTTGCATAGCGCAGTAACGTTAGTAAACAACTGATAACGAGACAAAAAGCGCGTCTTATATGCCGGTATATACGGTAATGATTTTTCTTTTCTTTTTTTGGCGGAGGAGGGACAAGCCTCTAATTTGCCGACAAAATGGGCGTGCGGGCCGAATAAGGGGAGAAATTTGTCGACAGAAAGGGTATTGGGGGTGCGGCACTCTCAAAGCTGCTTCGAGTCAGATGTTCTAAACAGACTGATATTCTTCGAAAAAGTTGACTTGCAGATGTCTCAGTCTAGAAACAGTTATTAAACCCATGTGTGATTTAACAAGATCTGTCATCTTTTCTTACAAGAAGATTAAAAAATAATATTTCAAGAATCTGTCTTCTTCAACTATTTCCCTCTTATATGTTTTATGGAAAAATGAAACTAACAGTAAAAAAAAAAGAAACGTCTGTAAAGATCTATCGTCAAAGATGGCGCCTTTGTTCGCCTGCCACATCAAAGGATTTTCGTGGACAATTCTTTGACAGAAAATAATTGTTGACTGTTCATTCTAAACTTGGATTGTCACGCATTGAAACTTTCAAGTCGCCATATTCCTAAAATGGCTGAAGATGTTATAAAAAATAATATTTTCCATAACCTGTCTTGATTATTCACATTCTAAAACTTCGATTAACAATGTGTCACGCTGGCGATTGTTACCCTTTCCGCATTAAATTCAATACATATGGACGGCGTAAACTATTTTTTCAGTGGCGAAACAATCGCAATGATGACTGAAGTTTGCTGCTTTCATTTGTTCCGTAATGGACTTATATAACCCTAAACACAACTTTTATCCTTTGTAGTTAAATTTAATAAAATACAGTTTTCTGCTTTCATTTGAAAATGATATTTTTGAAATATAAATTCACAGATAAGGTGGAAAAAAGGGGCTAAAACTGACTTAAGAAAATGTCAAAATTAGTGTAGAAAAAATGCCGTTCTGAGGTCTCCAGAGTGCAGCGAAATCTAACGCCCTTTTTGGTACAGGGAAGTCTGGTTAGATAAATAATTTTAAAAATAAACTACCGAAGTTTCTCCACTGGAAGAGTCCATTGTTTCAAATGGTTGGCAGAAGATATTTTTATCAGAGAAATTCTTAAATGTCAGGGTCTATGGTTACGGACAGAGACCCAAGAAAATCACACTGTTCATTATATAAGTATGCAAGAGGAAGAGTCCATGGTTACGGACAGAGACCGTCATTATATAAGTAGATAGATGTATTAATCGAAATAATGCTGAGACAGGAACTCACGCCCTTTTTGGTGCAGGGAAGTCTGGTTAGATAAATAATAAATTTTTAAAAAGTTTCTCCAGTGGAAGAGTCCATTGTTTCAAATGGTGGGTAGAAGATATTTTTATCAGCGAAATTCTTACTTTTGTCAGGGTCCATGGTTAAGGACAGAGACCCAAGAAAATCACACTTCATTATGTAAGTAGGCAAGAGGAAGGGTCCATGGTTACGGACAGAGACCCAAGAAAACCACACTGTTCATTATATAAGTAGGCAAGAGGAAGGGTCCATGGTTACGGACAGAGACCCAAGAAAATCACACTGTTCATTATATAAGTAGATAGATGTGTTAATCGTAACAATAAAAATCTAGGAAGATTAAAAACGAGTAGAAAGAAAATAATGGGCCAACACTGAGACGAGTCAGATTACAAGATATGCTCTATGATTTATTTATTCAGATTTTCGAGTTCCTTCATGATTGATGAGGAATGCCAGTCACGGGAGAAAGAAAATATCAGCAAGATTCACAAAGATTACGTGACCAACTTGGTTAGAGTTTGTTTTTTTAACGCTTTCTGTGATTCGTGTTGATGGTTATGGTTTATATTCAGACGGTTTTTTTTATTTGCTTAAATTCTATGGAACAAACCCTAGTAGAATGAATCATGACTTGAAAGCGACAGTGAAAGCGGGACGTTGAAAAAAATGATCATGCGTGTATACCAATGATTCTGAACGTGGGGGCGCACGCCCCACAAGAGGAATGGTGTGCAAGCAAGCAAAATATTCTCTTTCAAGAAGTCTCGCCTGTCTAATTTCCACCTTGTACATTGAGTGAATTGGGGGTGGCCATGCTGGTGGAGGGGGTGCAGCAGTGACTGGCTGGAGAGTGGGAAGAAAGGGAGTGGGAGTAGGACGTGCGGAAATTCAAGGCTGTGAAAATGTCATGTTCCCTTTCCTCATGACAGACGGACCAACCAACACACACACACACCGTATTATTATAGTTATATTCTTGTAATTTCACTTTCCATTTGAGAAATAAGATCCCGAGAATAGGATTACTTGCTCGTGTGTAAAATTGGTTTGATGTACACAACCCTATGGTGGTATTTAACCAGCACAGAAAGGTTCAAAAAGGCCATCAGAGGGTTAATTAAAAAGTAGAATTAAACAACATATTCATCAGAAATTAACGCAATAATTGAATTGAATGCCTGTCTTTTGTTCTTTATCAGATTGCGCACCATGAAGTCTTCAAGGTACGGCAGAAACGGTGCCTCCAACGTGCCAAACAGACTTTTCTTTTGGGATATTTTATAAAGAACAACTGGCGGGCTTGTAATTTCATTGTGACGTTAATTTCTAATGAATATGTTGTTTAATTATATTTTGTAATACAAATTATACTTTTCGGAGCCTTTGCATGACTTTAGGAGCCTTTGTATGCTGGTTAAACACCGCTTTATGCACACAGGGCCAAGGATTACCCTTTACAATCCAAGATCTATCGCAATATTAATAAATCAAATTAGTTTTGAAACGCACGAAAGGGGGGGGTCAATTAGGGCCTGCATTATCATCCTTCATTGGCTTAGGATTGAAGAAAGAACAGTTTAAAGTTTTAATTACAATATTCAAATGTCTGCATGATATGTGCCCTTAGGAACTGTGCTCTTATTAACATCCAAGATTTAGACAGTTTGACTTTAGAACTTGTTTTTATGAACACGACTCATGGGCGCAGGAATTTCAACTGTATAACACCCAGACTTTGGAATCAATTACCCATTGACATCCGTAACATTAAGATATTAACAAGTTTTAAATCCAAAATAAAAACTTTGTTTCGAGACTATCATACTTATATGAAATCGGTAAATTGATACTCCTGCCCTGTGTTATGTAAATAGCTTTATTAACAAGTTGTAATTTCTTTAACTATTAAACTTACGTTGATACTCTTCTATTTTACTGGAATGATTACACAGGTTTTCAAGCGCTTTTGTCTAGCCGGAACTTTAGTCTTGATGTTCCCGAGAAATGGCGCTTTATATAAATGTATATGTTATTGTTATTAGTTATTATTACGCCATTGGTCAAACTTGGAAAGGCTGCACCAATCACAGCTGCATATCAACACTTAATTTCCCGAAATTCAAACAGCAAGACATTCAACCAATCAGCCAAGCCCACTTAAGCCTGTCCACATTCGTAATAAGTACTGTGGTAAGTCCGTACACAGTTGCTAACAAGTCTGTGACCAAGACAAGGCGCCTCTTTAAAGCTGCTAAATGAGCTGATATAAAACAAGTCTGCTGGTTAGTCACTCAATAAAAACCGTCACGTGAACAACGTGCTTTGGCAGCATTTTTTTTTTTTTTTTTGGGGGGGGGGGTGATGAATTAAGAAATTCATGAGGGATGATCAATGATTCATTGATCATCGCCTTTTCCAATTTCTTATGAATAAGTTATTTCTCTCACCTTTTGTTGGGCAGTGATTACTAAAAAGAAAAAACGTGAACACTGCCGGATACAAACTAGGGGACCAATTTAGGAAAAACTTAGATTGTAAATTGAACCCCCCCCCCACACACACACTAAAACCCAATTTTAGAGGTGGGAAATTGTTTTTCTAGACAAGAAAAGGAGTAAAATGATTAAATTTTCATCCCTCTAGCTCCATTGGTGCTGTTTGTACGGGCGACACATACATAGCCAGCCAGCCAGACCCATTTCAAAAGTGAACAAACCTATGTTGATGTTAACAGTATCTAATCACGACCATTATTTTCACTCGATGTAATAAGGCCAGCCTCAAACAACACTTGAAAGTTCGATAATGAGGTCATAAGACACGTGACCGGCGACGTCATAAACAAAGACACGTAATCAACGCAAAAGGCGCCAGCACCGCCCGTCAGTCTCAAGACGGTCTGTATCTTTAGGTTCAATGATGTAGCACTTTGTCACAGGCTGCGGCCAATTACTACTTGTTAGAAACCCTATTGCACCTGGCACACGACCAAATTGACAAATACATACCTGTACATACAGTGACCCGGCGCTAAAGGACCGTTTGAATGTTTGCCAATAATTAATTTAAATTGGAAGTAGAGGAAACGAGATGAATTTCAAGGTGGAAAAACCGACATCCCCCCCCCCATAATGAAGTACTTTAGGCAATTGTTACCTTTTCCGCGCTAAATTCAGCACTCATTTTCAGCGTTCAACATCATGTGGTTCTTAAGACTGGTGTCAGTCGAAGGGTTATAGTTTAAAATCAAGTAACTAACCTTATCAACTAACCCTAAAAGCCCTAACAACAACACTAATCCTAAAAGCAGTAACGACAACACTAACCCTAAAAATACCAACCCTAACAACAACACTAATCCTAAAAACACTAAAAACAACACTAACCCTAGCTTATATACTTTATTGTTAAATTCAAACGAACATATGCTGCGAAAGAAAACGCTGGAAATGAGTGTTGCATTTAACACGGAAAAGGTAACAATCGCCGTACTTTACGAGGTACGATTCATAATAGCTTTGCATATTGTCTATTGTTACCTTTAATTGGTAAAGCCCATTGTTACAGAGAGCGAACCAAGAAAATGGCATTGTATGAGTAGATAAGAGGTAGGAGATGGAGTAACGTTGAAAAGGGTTCGTATTCTGACTGAGGCTTCTTGTGCTCGCTTCACACGAATGCTTTCTGGAAAGGCATGAATCCACTTCCATTTGCAGTCTGTTTCGTTTCCAGATATCTTAACAAAATTGTCAAGCTTAGTTTAGTCCAGCAAAAGGCCAAATAATGGAAGGAAGGATTATGTCCGGTCTCACCATTTCCAGATTTGCCAAAGAGAGATCTCTAAGATCGCTCGTTAATCTGGGATAATCTAGTTGAGTTTCAATATCCCTGAGTAGTTTACCCTTTAATTTAAAGGACAGCTTCTGGTTTGTGTTCATGCCATGCATTAATCTTTATTATAATTCACGAGCTGACAGTCTGTAACACAACAGAAAGAGTGGAAGGAGTAATGGGAACACACGAACACAAAACGGCTGTTATGCTGTGTGCACGTATGTTTCTGATAATATAACTACTACTGCTGCTGATGCGTCAATTTCGTTTTTTACGCAAAATAAATACAAGAATTTTAGTTGGCGTTAACCTTTCAAATTACTGTGTAAACATACTGACACAGAACGCAGCTTTAGGTAAACTATTAGCAAAAGTTAGCGAATAGTTAGTAGTTTTACTAATTTGCATCCCTTGATCTACTTTAAGGCACCATTTAATTGCCCTGTTACTGGCTCTTGCTACATTATCAACAGCATATTTATTACATGGAATTGGGGAACCGTCCAATCAACAAGATCGGTATGGCCAGCACATTCCACGTTGATGAAATTAGAAAATTCCTTGAGGGTATTACTCTACATAACTACTTGATATGAGGAAGCTATTGCTGTAAATATAGGTCGAATAAGAAAGCCACCCCTGCAAAACGGTATAATTGTCTGGATAAAATTGTTTTTTTGCTATTATTGCTAAATATTTTGAAGTTCAACTGCGAAGTCCAGACCGTTGTGTGAAAGTGGAGCCGATATTTTTTCCCTAATTGGTTTGGTAATTAGGTTGGCCCGGATTCCAAACGATAATTTGGACTGTAAGTAATCGATGAATCGACGGTTTGTGTTCACTTCGTGCTAATGCCCTTGGGAAATGCATGAATCCACCTCTTCTCCCCTCCCCCTATGCTATGCTATGAGTAAATAGTAGGGTAGATTGGGCTCTCTAGCCGTGGTAGAGTAACTAATCTAGGAGACAGACGAGTCTGATTCCAAAACCAGCCTGAAGAGGTATGTGCGCTCTGTCTGGCTATATCGCCCTTGACACACCCATGGTGAAATCATCTGCGGTGCCCCGACGACCGTGCACTGGGTTAAGGGATAGTTAATGGTAGCGAAAGGTTTTAAATAAATAGTCGATCAAGTTTTCCAATCCGGCCAGTTCACTCAGAAGTTCGTAGTTGTTGCAAAATCGTCACCCAGTACCGGATTAACTATAGCAAAAGTAGAATATGCTACGGGGCCCGCATTTTCAAGCGCCCCGCGCTAAATGCTTGCAAACTATCAATTCTGATTCAGTGATTCTGCACTTGCTCTATTACTATAGTACTAGACAGCCCTCAACTTTTATGAACGACTGGGTTTGTAAGGTTAGCGATTTTAGCCAATTATCACTAACTGGAGATAATCTAATACAGTAATTAATGGGTGTGTGGTATCTATGTGATTCATATACGATGCATAAATACAAATGTAGTATTTGAAACTGAAGTCCTAGCCACTGTACAAAGATCAAAACAAAAACAAAGTAATACTATTACTGAAACGTACTGTATAGCAAGTGTAAAAAAACCCACTTTAATATGCAAGTAAAAAAGATTATGTAAAGATATTTCCTATAGTTTTGAGAAGGGTCATTAACATTCAAATAGTTCTTCAAACTCCTTGTTTGTGTTGTTAGCAGGGCGAGATAGACAAATCTGGAATGGCTGACCATGTCTGGAGGGAGAAAGGCGATCATTTTCCTCTCTGGGAGGAAGTCTGATTAGTAACAGAGAACGCTGTTGGAAACAGAGAAAAATCAAAGAGGCAGCACATATCAACTGGATGTATCAGTCAGACAGGTGCGGAGTTCAAGCCGATGTGGCTTCTGCTACTCAACAGAGTCAAGGTATGGAGGCCCAAACCCGACAAGGCAAGGATAAAGGAACACCCGAATCCTACGTTATAAGCGTTGCCTCCTTTGAAGTTAAACACTTCTGTTTACCCCATCACATTCAGATATTACACCTGAGAAACGTCGTGTTAACACCACAGACAGCAATAAGAAGTTCAATTGTCGAAGAACTATTTTAAAACATTATGTTCTAATATTCATTAGTGTTTTTTTTTTTACATTTCGGGCCTCTTCATAACATATGCTACAGGCCCTGCACTAACTGAATCCGTCACTGTCGTCATCGCGTGTGTGTTCACAGTGTTTACTGAACACGACGGACATTCAAAATCCCTGAAGAAAGAAAATCGATTTTAATAATAATTCTATCTTATTGATTCTCATTTTAGCTAGATACGGCACAAGGCCACAATTATGGAGCACCCAGTGAGCAATAATCTGCGAGACTAGCTTGTTAACCACTACTCGGCAGCGTAGATCGGAAAATATTTATTATTATTTATTTAGCTCAATAATGAACAATGCCACAAGGGTGAGGCACACGACAGTAGTAATAGCTAGCTAATGCCCTTACGCTGGCTACGGCATCATCCGTCCCTGCCCTTCCCATATCAAAGTTTCTCTTGTCTCGGCTTGCGATATGGGAAATAGACGACAAGCACCCAAAGTGGCGTCACTCACTTCACCATTATCGCTAGCGGCGCCTGGTATTCTCAAGCGGTCACCCATCTAGATACTGATTAGGTTCGACGTTGCTTAACTTCGATGCAGGTTCGACATTGCTTAACTTCGATGATCGTATGAGAACCGGTGTATCCAACGTGATTTGACCGGAAGCCGCGACAGATGTAACGGTCAGCGAGATTAACTTGCTTGACCATTGTTCCGCGGTGAGGTGCCCAGGTCAGATTTATTCTGTTGCTAAGCGTCGAGATATTGAAAACATATGCAAGTATTTCATCGACAAAAACTAATCTCTTAAATCGACCATCCAAGAGGGAATAGCATACAACGCGCTCCTCCGCTGAATGCAATAAGCAAATCCCTTTAGTGCAGACAGGCCATTAAATTCAAGCTATAAAATCAGGATTTGACGCCAGACATAACCGCAGTTTATCCTTCAATAACGTCTCACAAGTAGCGATAGAATTTATTAACTCTAAAGCGATAATGGGTGCTAAGCAAGAGAGAAAAGTGTCGATGCGTAATTTTGTTTCAAAACCGCTCTGTTAAAATACAGTTCTTTTTTCGGGTTATTATCTAAAACATCTACATATCGTCGCATTGGAGCAAAAAGGCCTTACGTCCATTTTTATGGTTTTGAGATATTAGCAAAAAGGCCGTACGTCCATTTTTATGGTTTTGAAATATGAGCAAAAAGGCCTTACGTCCATTTTTATGGTTTTGAGATATAAGCAATTAAATATTTTGAAAAGTTATATTTTGATGGCAGAAAAAACAGAAAAGGTGACTGTAACAATGTTTTTTGGTAATTCTGCACTCTTACCACAGCTCGGTTTTGTGGACATAAGCCTTTCTTGAATCAATGCACTTGGAGTTAAGGCCTTTTTGGCACAAGTTTCTGTATTTGATTTACCTTAAGCGAAAGTCAATATCTCCAGATATGATAGCCTTTTCATGAGTGTATTTGGACATAAGGCTGTTTTGGAGTAAGAAACTGATGTAACATTTGTAAAAATGTTATTTTTCTAAAAAGTGGACATACGGCGTTTTTGATCCAATGCGACAATATATAAAACGCAATGTGTATCCATAATAAACACTTGTATAAATCAACAGCGTGTTTTGAAAAAGTGTGTACGCACACAAAAAAATAAGGGATACACAATATATCTAATAAATACATATATGAAATCAAATGATGGATAATTTTATATCCGACAGAATATGATAATTATAATGACATTTATTAGTTGAGAACCTATATTTGCCCGGCGCCGGTGTTAGCGACTGTTAAACGAGCGGCCTAAATCGTAAATGGAGTTCGTTTCTTTATTCCCATTTACAATTTAGGCCGCTTGTTTAGCAGTCGCTCATACCGGCGCCAGGCAAATATAGGTTCTCAACTCAAAGAATGTCATTATAATTATCAAATAAATATATGTAAACACACACAGCGTCATTCTATCACACACACGCGTGTGTGTTGAACAGGGCCTCAGAGTAGAATTTTAGAAGGCGATGCAAAACTGCCCCCCACATACACACTGCAGACACACCTAGTCCTTTATTGTTTACTAACCAAAGATAGGATCGGGTTAGAAATGCGTTCATGTCTTGCGGGCCAAATTTGAAACGATGATCATACAAGGTTATGGAAACAGATTTCCATACAAAGAATCTTCGTATGCAACATCACATATTTAGGAGTAGTCAGATGAAATTAGGCCGCGAGCCAGATTTGGACCGTGGGCTGTAGTTAACCGTCCCCTGATATAGTGGAGTACATAGTGGGGAAGATTTAGCAATTTTCCAAGACAGGAGAACGTGACATGTCTGACTGCGTTGAAAATTATTAGAAATCCTAGCTTTTGCCAATGTTCCAAACAGCTGTATATCTCATTATTTTACAGGGTTTTTATGACAAGACAGGTGATTTGTTTAATCGTCGCAGGATAGAGAGGGCCGGTTCAAAATCGCTCCATCAACTTCTCCGGGTTAAAAAAAGATTTTATTGCCGGGTGTAATACGTCAATAGACGAGTAGACCAGAAACTGTCTGAGGTTTTAGCGGAAGTCCCGAGTCTAAACAAGTGAGCAGGAAGGAGAGAAATGAAGAGAAGGCAGATCTGCTTTTAATCATTCAATAGACTCGACCTTCACGTGACCAACGTCTTTTGGCAGCATGTCGTGTTGGGAATGATCAATTAAAAAATTGGAAGAAAAAAAAGGGTGATCAATGAACAAGTTACATCTTTCGCCTTATGTTGCATCACAAAAAAACAAGCGTAAACGCTGCCGGACACAAACTAAGGGGACCAATGAACGTACATTTTAAATTGAACCCCCACTAAAAAAAAACAACCCAAAAAACGTTTTTTCCAGACATTATAAGGAGTAAATATTTAAATTTTAAGCCCTCTAGCTCCATTGGTGCGGCATGCATGCGTGACATACATACACAGATAGATCTCCAGCCAGGCAGAATGACTTAAAAACTGAAGAAACCTATGTTAACAGTCCTGGTTGACGGTTTCTAACTCATGGTCAGGAGAAGGTAATAACTAAGTCAGATAGTTATGGTAAAATAAAATGGCCGCTGTGACCGGCAAGAATTTCCTTCTGGACATATCCTTCATTTTAGGGAGACATATGGTTCTATAAAGCGAAATGGTAGATGTTGCGGTTCTTCTGCTAAAGAGGTGGATTCTTCGGCTAGATATATTTAGAGAGAGGAAAATATTAAAATAACGAATCTGCTAGTTCATCTGCAGTATATTATTATGGAGGACAAAACAGAGAATTGTGTCTTTTGAACATCAGAACATCGATTTAACAAGATACTGTTGATGTCAGTTCGAACAACTGTCAAGCAGTCCTCATAACCTGATGTCCAGAACATTTCTTGAATCCGTAAGCTTTATATCATAGTTCCAACGACCTTTGCAAAATCTCTCTTATTTGTGCATATAAGATTGGTTCGCTTTAAGTCAAAAAGCACCTTCTCTAATGCAAGCCAATGTTGTCGCACATAAAGTAGTTTCAATAGAAATAGAAGACCTTTAGATCCCCTTGCCTAATAATCTGGCTACGGGACAATCACCAAGGATATTTCGTGAACAGAAGTTCGGTTCGTGCACATCTTGCCAGCATGTCAACTGATCACACAGGCCGACGCGAACCGAGAATGTCGAAAATTATAATTCCGAAAGACAAATGCTGGTGTTACTTCTGCGAGATTTCCTGCTAATGCTTCTTACTAGAAGCCAAATCCAATTGTAGTGAGACGTATGGACAGTTCCTGGCGTCTCTAATTCTAGTTGCTAGGACACGCTGTGTCAACCGACATCCAGTGGCGAGGGACAGGTGCCACGAATTATTTATCGGATGGGGCTTCGCTACAGGCGTATGAAGAGAAGCGTCAAACAGGTCTACTCAGACAGACTTAATCAAATTACTTGCAACCTTAGGAGTTCTCGTTTGCTACCAGCAGAGATTTCTTTGCCTTCTCTTTGGTTTGGTTCTTCTATGCCAGGAATTCTCAAACGGGGGACTATTGGCTCCCAAGAGAGGAATTTCTTAAGGGAACGAATTTTAGCCAGGGGAGTAATTTCAGTTGGGTGTGGAACGTATAAGGGTTAGAAAATCAATAGATGATAATTCAATATGGGGGAGAAAAAGTTTATGCATAACGGACACAGATTTACAAGTTTTATTTTTCGGTAAATTCAGTCTATTCATAACTCTCTCTCATATATGAGAAATCAAATTATGGATAATTGTATATCCAATCG
>VCCN01003888.1:3935625-3946449 GCA_006491835.1 Architeuthis dux
TTCTTTTTATTTGAGCGCCGTTTTTAACATCGAGTGAGCGAGAGTCTGAAACATTACAAATTACAATCGAGACAACCTCCCCTACATTATGCCGAAAAGGCATTTATTGTCTGTTCCTTAAATGTTTGCCCCTTTATGCATCCGTAGTCGATTTTGACAATGGTTAAAAGTTATGTGTACACAAAACGAAAGAATTCCAAACTTATTTCAGCCTTATCTTCAAAAATTTCAATTTCATTTCGAACTGACATATTTCAGTAAAAAAAAACAAACCGTTTGATCAGTTTGAGAGGCAACAGATAAAACCGAACAAAAATTGTATTTCCTTCTGGCAAAAGATCAAATAAAGTTTTCGAATCTCTCTTTTAAAATATCGACATTTGCCCAGAAATAAAACAAACAAATGTTAGGTCTGTAGATTGAAATATGAAAACAATTGCTCGGTATCATCATCGAATTAAAAAAAAGGGAACATTCCAAGCCATTCTTTTGATGCGCTAGCATATCTTGCATCGATTGTCGTCACTGACTGACATACCGGAATGTTAGTTACGTCCTTTGCTCAGTGTTGCCAATTCAGATGTTGCAGAGTTCCTAGATGTTTTAAGACTTTCTGGCTTGTTTGATTGAATTATAGATGAACACTTGAAAATAAAGTTGGCAACATTGCCCTTGCTAGATCTTCACACAAGAGAAGAACTAGCGCATCTATGGTCTGACTTTCAGGCTTGTTTACCTGTGCAAACGAAATTGGGGAGGTATATGTATTTGGCCGCATCTTTCCGTTCGTCTTTCCGTCCGTCTGTTTGTCTGTCTGTCTGTCTGTCTGTCCAGACGATATCTCCAAAAGTATGAATTTCAACGAAATTCTGTGAAAGATTGGGGCATGGGGTAAGGAAGATTTGGTTACATTTTGGGGTGGATCAAGGAATATTTTTTTCATTAAGAGATATTTTTCCATTTTTTTCTTCATATATTGATGTATTCACTCATGACTGTCCACACGATATATCCAAAAGTTATCTATAAATTACTAATTGATTTGTTTACGATTGAGAGATATTTTTATTATTCTGGATGAAAAGAGGTTAAAAATGGACAGTAAATAAAATATCAATTTTAAGGGAAGTAACTCACTATTTGTACATATTGCGAGCATTGCGTTCTCTCCCCTGTTTTTCAATATTTTATTTTCATTCAATTTTAGTTAGGGTACTGTTTTCTAGTTCTCCTTGTTCACAGACTTTTTTGCCGGCGCCCGCTTCTCGACTTTGGGCAAAATCTAGGCCCCTAGGCCCCTAATTCAAACATTCAGAAACCATATTCCAACTAGACATTTATTTTGATAAACTCAAATCTTACAAAAACTCTCGGAAAAACAGCACAAAGGGTAGTGTTAGTTGTTTGCATGAGTGAGATTATTTATTTTTTACAAGGGTTTTTATTCGTGGCGCAACCGACTGTGCCAATACCAGTCTCATGTCTCATGTCATGTCTGCATTAAGTCTATTGCGCTATTTAGTTTTTATTAGCGTTAAAGCTGAAAATCCAGCTATGTTGTTGGAAATGGAAGTAGAATCTTCACTGCTTGCCACGCAAGGGCTTGAAACTTCGAATCGCTGACCATCTTTAACCAAAAGTTTGAAGATTAAAACACTGGCTTAAGAGTCAAGTCGTTCTTTAAATCAATGAAATCATCTTGCGAAGAATTGGGAACAGACTGAGTACTGGCCGTAAATGGTGACACAATCCACTTGTACTTGATGTCCTTAGTCTCGTCACCAAAGTACTTCGAACAGTTGAAGCTCAGTTGCTGCAAATGCTTTTGTATCATATCCCTCTCAGCCTTGGTAACTCCCTACCCCCAGTCTCATCATTGTCAATAAATGCTTTTAAGGTGGGGAAAACCTCAAAATCACTTCTTAGTAATTCTGCAGAAAGCTGTCAGCGACTTTGGCGCAGCAGACGTGTAATTCAGAAAAATAGCTTCACTTCACACTTCACTGCACACCATTTATGATTGTTGGCAACGACTTTCCTTAAAAGAATTCTCATTCATTCAGCTTTTCCAGCCCCACCCTCTAGATATCCTTTCAGCCCCACCCACGTTGAGAACCACTGTACTAGTTGTTATAGTTTCGTTTTATTACAGCTACGTGCAGGGTTGCCATTTGGGACATTTTATGGCCAAATTTGACAACATTTGCCAAATGCTTTTAAAAAGCATTTGGCCATGAACATTTTGGTTTGGCCAAACATTTATGTATGGCCTTGACTTTGTTGCAGCAGAATTTTTAATAGATTCTTATTTTTTGGTGTGTACTTCAGTACTACAATGTTTTATAAACAATTTTGGCATTTGGCCATTTATGGCCATTTTGACTTTGTTGCAGTAGTTTATTTTAATAGAGTCTTATTTTTTTGGTGTGAACTTCAGTATTGCAATGTTTTATAAACAATTTTGGCATTTGGCCATATTTGGCCATTTTGACTTTGTTGCAGTAGTATTTTTAATACATTTTGATTTTTGATGTGTTCTTCAGTATTGCAATGTTTTATAAACAATCATTATTATTAATTTTTTCAATACTACTATTCACCTTCATCTTAATTTTTTATCATTAAGATGAAAGTAAATAGTAGTATTGATTTTTTAAAATTAATACTAATGATTTACGGTACTTCATCTAATAAAAATAAATAATGAAATAATTGCTTATGTAAACAATTTTGGCATTTGGCCATTTTTGCCAATTTGTGTGTGTGTTTTGGTCAGAAATGTCTTCAATTATCTAGCAATCCTGGCTACGCTTTCAATGCAACCTTGCTGGATATCTCGTAATGAAAACAGATCTGATCAATTCGAAATCCTGGCGTGCTTCGCTGGGAAGCAGTATTTATCAAGCCACTCTTGCAGAGCATTACTTCTTAAGCGAATTTCTTTTCCTCACTTGTGATATTGTGCCAAGCTAAGCTAAGCTTAGAAAATATGAATTACAAAGCTTCGCCGTGAAGCAGTGTTTGGCAATCTATTTGCAGGCTATTGCTTTTTAAGTCAGTTTGATCTTCACTGGGTACCCCTCCACACTTTTGGCCTTGTGCCAGACTAAGTCAAACTTACTAAATACCATTTATAGCACCCCGCCGTAGATCAGTGTTTAGCAAACTACTCATGCAGATTATTATTTCTCATGCGAGTTTGGTCTTCAATAGCTCCCCACATGCGTGACCTTGTGCCAGACATATATAAGCTTATTAAATAATAATAATTTCGATGTCTGAAAGTCTATAGACGTTAAAACGTAAGGGAAAGCTGACTAAGTTTCAAATTTGCATAATATTCTTCGATTATTTAGATCGTTAAATGAAGATTCTTGTTTGAAAATAGATGATTCGGTAGATTCCTAGTTTCCGTGTGTAAAATGGAGATAACTCCTGTTAGCCTTAAAGTGAACTAAAGATTATTTCCCCTATCAAAGAAGAACATAAGTAAATTGTTATTTCTTTGAATAAATTAAATTATTAAATTGTTTTTATTTGTGCGCCGTTTTAAATATCGAGTGGGCAAGTGTGTGAAACGTTAAAGGTTTTGTATAGAAATAAAGTTGTTTATATTTATTTTATTTGTGCGCCGTTTTTAACATTGAGTGGTCGTGTGTGTGAAACGTTAAAAGTTTTGTATGGAAATAAAGTTGTTTATATTTATTTTATTTGTACGCCGTTTTTAACATCGAGTGTGTACAAAGTTAAAGGTTTTGTATGGAAATAAATTTGTTTGTATTTGTTTTATTTGTGCGCCGTTTTTAACATTAAGTGGTCGAGTGTGTGAAAAGTTAAAGGTTTGTAAGGAAATAAAGTTGTTTTATTTATTTTATTTGTGCGCCGTTCAAAACAATAATAATATAAATTATGTATTTACTTCCGTTTTTCTTTGATAGGGGAGGTAATCTTTAGTTCATTTTAAGGCTAATAAGAGTTATCTCCATTTTACGCACGGACACTGGAAACCAACCTATGGTTCTAATTACCCGTCCACGACATTTGCCGTCTCTTCTTTGTTGTTGTAGATGTGTAGATTTCAATTTATCTATTTGGATAACAGAGCAAAGTCGTTGCTACAAGAAATAAATATATTATATATAAGAAAATCAAAATCATTATATATCGAATTAATTAAAGGTATTAGCACCTTATCTCTGTCTACGAAAAACGTTTTTTGTAATCAAGGACAGACGCCTTGCTAGGTTTTTATCTTCAAGTATCAAGATCAATTATAAAAAACGGCAAACATCCACCACGAACTGACTTGCTTTTGGTCATTGCTGCGTTATCAGCAGATTTGGGTCCACGGGGAAAGATCTTAGCTAACCATTGACCATTCTGATAAGACATACCAATCAGGCTGGCAACGATCTTTCTCGAAGTTATGATAAATGGAATTGCTCGTTAGATATTTCGACGAGATGGAGACAGCGCATCTAAGCTTTAAATTCCATCTGACTGTAATCAGCTAAGTACTGTTACATTGCATGGAGGTCCATCTATACCACGCTATTGAGTTAGCCGGATCGGACTTCGGAGGACAACTTCTGGGGGGTTCTGGTACAGCTGCGAAAAAGAAAGGCTGTGGGCGAAAATACACGTTGGGAAAACGCGGAACTGGAACAACAAAACAAAACACGATGTATAGAAAAATATCTCCCATTTTATTCTTTCCGTCGACACGAAACGGTTGGAGCGGACCGTACGAAAAATGCGTGGATGGCCCTGACCGCATCACCTCCTTCCTATTCTGTGGTCTCTTCTGCCGCTACCTTTTATTTTCTACTCTGAACGGGTCCACCCAAATAAATAGTCTTCCCATTTTGTTTGTCCTGTCAGCCCTATTTTTGGCCTTCCATTCATCAGAGGCCATGACGACCCCTGTTCTTTGTTCAGTCAGTCCTAATTTTGTCTTTCCACCCATTAGAGGCTGCGGTAGATTCTAGCACATCCCCTGTTGCTATACTACCTTACCATGCTACATTGGCTGCCGAGGTGCCAGGCAAGAAGTGGCGTTAATACAAAATTCTAGATGAGCCGTGAAGAGTTATTATTAGTAGTTTTTCATCTAATTATTGTTGCTTTTTATCACAACACCCTGAGACTGCTAAAGAAGGAGATGCAAAACTGGAAATAATAGCTCCCTAAGAGACTTGAACTCGCATCCTACATCCTGTTATGGAATCCTTGATGATTAAGTGGATCTCAAATATGTTGTAATCTAGTCATGTGACTTAAGCACATGTCAGGGTTATGTGGCTTTGACCATGCAATGTGTATAAAGCGACTAGTAAGCCACAGTAGCTAGTTGAGAGACAGTGTTGAAAGCATTTGCAGAATTTCGTTTGCCCCTGACTTTCGAGGTCCAGTGCATTAAGGAACGTGGGTCGGAGTGCTACGACCACGTTTTTGGAGTCGATAAGACGACTTAAATAAGGAAACCTCGTCCCTTGTTCAACCTCTCTTTCTAACGTCGAATGAGTAAAGCGAAAGCTATCAACTACAGAAGTCCTGCTTTATTTTCTACACTCTTTATGAAAGGTTTCTGACTGGGGTGATCAATTGAAAAATTGGGTAAAAGGGTGATCAATGAATACTTCTATTGCCTTTTGTTGGATCACTAAAATGTCTGAATTTTCAACAACAAAAAATACAAGCGTGAATGAAGCCGGGCAGAAACTAGGAGCCAATTTAGCAGAAACGTACATTGTAAATTGAACCCCCACTAAAAACCTGTTTTGGGGGGATTTANAAAAAAAAGGTTGTTTTCTAGACATAACAAGAGGTAAATGTTTTAATTTTCTGCCCTCTAGCTCTATTGGTGCGGCCTGTACGAGTGATACATACATAGCCAGCCAGACCAATTTGAAAACTGAAGAAACCTATGTTGACATTTTTGGTGACAGTTTTGGCTGACGGTTTCTAATTGTATATATTCCAGTAAAAGTAAAAAAACAGCTTAAGGGTTCAATTTAGAGTGTTGACGCATGCCTGGATTCTACTTTTGAGGATTTGAAATTAATGCGTGAATCAAAACTATCATTGCCCAACTTGTTATATAATATTTAATATTAAACGTGTTAACTTTTAAACACGATGGTAATGTACTTTAACTCTGATGTTCATCAATTACTTTTGATAAATTCTTAATAAGATATCTTCACCGAAGAGAAACCTCTGCTGCATGCTCATATACAGGGTGTCCCAAAAGTCACCTTGGTATTTAAAAATCAAATGTCATGTATGCTTGTTGTGAATTTATTAATTCTTTCATAGTATAGAAAAACTTACACAATGGAGATAAATTTGCTTTAATTACGAAAAATGATGCTGTTAGATGGTCTCCATTTTTAGCTTCGCAGAGACGTGCTCTTTCGACAGCAATTTCTGTAACAGTAGTCAATAACTCGTCCTTGAGCTGCTGAAGTGTCTGGGGCTTATTGATGTGTAGAATAATGCCTGTATTTCTTCTCGCCGATGTGAGACGTCTCGTCGCAGGGTTGTACATTTACGGGGCTGAACATTCTGTGGAGGGAAATAATACATTTGGTCCATACCGGAGAAAGGCTCTCCCACGTGACTGGATAAAAAGACGACAACATTCAGTATTTTCAATTGAGAAAATAAGGGTTCGTTTCATTCCTGTTGATAGCTTCGATGCCAGGCCGGTTCGTGGTTCACTAAAGGGTATTGAATTCTGTTTCAGTTAAAATTCTAATGACTCTCTCCCTAACCCTGGCGGGTAGGGAGAAGCTGTTGACCCATTTCGATCTCTATTCCCCACTGTTAAACCCATCAACTGCCTCTAACTAGCAACTGCCGGCCGATTTGAAATCACGGCCTCCCTTAAACCACTCTGGTTAGTTTTCTTTGTTGTGACTTCCGTATGACCTGGTCAATCGTTTGACCCATTTTCTAACCATTGAACATGATATGGCGTTTTGGTCACGTATCAATACTATCTCCCCAAATCTGTGCGAACACAGGAACACACGACCTGAGTGTATTTCATTACATATGTATACACGCTCTTTTAGATAAACCCAAAGAAAATAATCAGGAGATCGTGATGGCCAAGGAATTTCGGAATTTTGGCGAATTATTCGGAGAATTTGCCTCAGAAGCTCCAAATGTACACCAATGTTCTAAAAAGAAACAAAAATTAAATTATAAAAAATCCAAACTTTTATTCGATTTTTAAATCCCTAGGTGACCTTTGGGACACCATGTATTAGGTTGTCAAACAAGTGAATCTGTTTTTCAAAGATTAAGATTAAAATGAGAAAAAAGTGATAGATACGAGGTTTAATCAAAGCAGATTGAATACATTTTTGCCAACACTTAACAAGGTCGTTTATGTCCTTACAGTAAAAACCAAAACCCCTAGCCTCAATAAACACCCCGAAGTCTTCTTCTGAAACTGCTTAGTTTTGTAACTATTCATTCTTTATAAACTTGTCAAGATGCTTGAAAAAAATGAAAGTCTGTCGGAGAAAGGTCAGGTAAATAAGAGAGAACTTCGATTCCCAAATCGTTTAATTTCGCAAGTGTCACTTTTGTCTGGTCGATTTGTCTGGACTTGTGTCAGTTCATGTGGAACCAATCTATCCATCGTTTTTTGTTTTTTGTTTTTCCAATTTCACGCAAGTGGTTTAGAATTGCTTGATTTGCTTGTTCTCACTATTCCTGCGATCTTCTGGACTGATGATCGAGTGTCTACCTCCACTACCTTCCCTAAGTGCTTCGTCATCAAAGGATCGTTTCCTTTCCTGGACGTTCGAGATCATTAAGACTCCTCACATCTCCTCACCGTAACCGCTGAAACCAACGCTGTACCGTGCGATCAGGAATCGATCCTTGGCCAAATGCCTGGTTGATACCTCGTGCACCTTTCAGATGCTTTCTTCCCATGTCTGTATTCATAAAGAAAAACATACGAAAGTCCTTCTGTTGTGTAGCGCTCTTGGTCCGCGGTGGGCGTGGGATCCTGAACTTGGAGAAAAAGGAAGATTCGAAACTTGTTTATAAAAATATGAGGATATATTTTTATTTCATAAGATACATTGTGTCGTGACGAAGAATGAAGAGTGGGAGAGAGAGACAATGAGAGCTGACAGACTGTTCCCAACAGGGAAACTGGCCCATGTGTCTTCCCCTAGCCTAGGCGGTCTGTCTCTCTGAGGGCGTCCTGTGTCTCTCTGGCTTTTTCGAGGGCCTCCGTGTCGCTTTTATCGGGCTCGAACGCCCACGCTGATTTTCCAGCCACCACCAGCAAGTTCAGTCGACATCCTGTTTATGACCCCTGAACCACCGGTGTGTCCGTTTCCGGTCCTGGACAACTTGCGGTCGATATCCGGTTTAACTTTCAATACCTGTGGGGGTCAAATCTGTGACCTCCGCCTAAATATCCAACACTTCTTGTCCATGCTGTTTTTAGGGGCTGATAACTCATACCTGAAAAGAGAAGGGCAATACTAAAATGTGAAAACGTGTAAATGAACATCTGCTCTATGTATAATGACATGTTATACTCTATTTGTACCATGCAAATTGCTTTGTTTGTTAACGAGTGTCAAGGTAAGTCTTGTGTTCTGGAACCCAACTAAAAAGATGTACGGCTTAAAGGTCAGAGTTAGGAATAGGGTTTTCTTAACAATAAAGACCCAGAAAATGTGGGTCTTTTTCGGCGAGAATAAAATGCAATATAATCGGGGGGGGGGGTTGTACTCTAAAATTATGGGTGTTAGCTTTTGTTGGGGACTAATAAAAAAGACCCATGAATTTTATTAAAAGACAAGTTTCAACTAATTTAACTCCAAAAATTAACATTTGCACCGATTGAAGCAGAATCGGTAATTATTTGATTATTCATGTTCATCGATTCAGTTTACTTGCCTTTGTTTTTAATTTGCTCGCTGTATTTTTTAATTTGCTCGTTCTATTTTTTTAATTTGCTCGCTGTATTTCTTAATTTGCTCGCTGTATACTTAATTTACTCGCTCTATATTTCAATTTGCTCACTGTATTTTTTAATTTGCTCGTTCTATTTTTTTTAATTTGCTCGCTGTATTTCTTAATTTGATCGTTCTATTTTTTTAATTTGCTCGCTGTATTTCTTAATTTGATCGTTCTATTTTTTTAATTTGCTCGCTGTACTTCTTAATTTGATCGTTCTATTTTTTTAATTTGCTCGCTGTATTTTTTAATTTGCTCACTGTATTTTTTAATTTGCTCGCTGTATTTTCTTAATTTGCTCGCTGTATTTCTTAATTTGCTCGATGTACTTTTTAATTTGCTCGCTCTATATTTTAATTTGCTCGCTATATTTCTTAATTTGCTCGTTGTATTTTCGCTTGTTGTAAGTTTTAACTTGATCGGGAAAGATAAAGACAACCTAATACAATCTTGAAAAAGCGAATCGACTTACGAGTTAATGGAAATTTGATATGGTTTTCCAATCCTGATGCTAATTCTAATCGCAGACTTTTGGGGAAATTAAAACTACCCAACACGGAGCATTACAAAATACTTAATCATTTTAAATGATTCAGTGCTTCGCAGTATTGTTTGGATCTTGATCTCTACTTGATTGGATATTTGAATTTCGGCTTTGCGAGGCACACGGTCTACTCTCTATGAAATACGAGATAAGAGGAAGTGGTAGAAGCGGTAGTAACATGTCCAGAACTATATGTATATACATATCGTTAGAAAGAGAATTCTCTCACCTTCCCAACGGTGTATTTGTATCTGTTTGGCATGAACAGTTACATCAGAAACCGTGAAGCTTGGTATTCAGCATTTTAGTAGAAAAATTCGAGTACACAGTCCAAATCTATGGATTGTTAATTTCTTATGGAGATATACACATATATATACATTATTAGAACGAGACTTCCCTCAGCTCTCGAATAGTGTAACTTGTAAATTTGTATTTGTTGTGCTTAAAAACTTACAGCCGAAAGTGTGAAGGTAAGTATTCAGCATTTTACGAGAAAACAAGTACGCATTTCAAAGTTTATGGATTGTGGAATTAATCCTTGATGGAGGTATGCACACATATATATATATATATATCGTTAGAAATGTAATTCCACCAGCTATGTTATAAATTAGTATATATTGAGCCGGAAAAGCGACAGCTGAAAACGTGAAGCTCGGTATGTAGAATCTTTCAAGGAAATTTCAATTACACAAAACGAAATCTATGGATTGTGGAATTAGTTCTCGATGCAGATATACACATAAATATAACGTTAGAAAGATAATTTTATCAGCTTTCAATGTGTATCTTTTTGACTTAAAAAGTCACAGCCCAAAACGTGAAGCTAGGTGTTGAGTATTTTACGAGAAAACTTCAAGTACGCTGTCCAAAGATTATGGATTGTGAAATTAATTCTTGATGCAGGTATATACATATATATATTCTTCGAAAGGGAATTCTATCAGCTTTCTAACGGTGTAGGTTCCAAATTTGTAACCGTTGGGCTTAAAGGAATATAGCCAAAAACGTGAAGCTAAGTATTCATCATTTTACGGGAATACATCAAGTACACAGTTCACATGTTCGGTTGTAACTATTTAAGCCCAATATATACAAATTGACAAGATACACCGTTGTAAATCTGAGGAAATTCTCTTTCTAATGGTATATATATATACATATACCCCCACGATCATAGATTGTGACTGTGTACTCGTGATCTTCTCGCAAATGCTGAATACCTTGCGTCATACACCTTAGGGAGAATTTAGAGATGTGTAGACGGTTACGAGAAATAA
>VCCN01003888.1:4026984-4047644 GCA_006491835.1 Architeuthis dux
AAGCGGCTCTCTTACCAACTGAGCCAAACTGACAAGTATTTATATATTTACGAATTTATTTGTTATATATACAATACATAAGTTACAGTAATCATCTTAAGTCGGAATAGAAGTAAGAGTGGAATTTGACCCTGCACCTACCAGGCTTGTTTTAATACACTAGTCCAGTGCCCGTTCCAAATGTGTATGTTTGGAGAGAGCCGGACATGTGATCTTTATATTATAATTCACCAAATACAAAACCCTTTTGGAACAAGATTGAATATCGGAAAGTTATGTAGAAAAATAAAATTTAAAAAATATTTGGTCTAAATTCTGTCAGTTTTGAGGAAGATTGCGATCAGTAGCGAGATTTTGAAGCAGTTTGATAGCCGGGGAGATGTAGTAAGATGGTTGACGAAGGTGAGATTGATTGCAAAGCTACAAATACCCGACGTGGCAGCGTTCATACCGCTTTATTTGGAGGGAGGTGTGTTGGCCTTTTATGTGGAAATGGAGGAAAAAGACCAATCGAGTGCCGACGCCATAGCAGCCAGATTAAAGGAAGCCTTTTCGGAAGGGACGTTTGCAACCTTTGGTAAACTGGGAAGAATGAAGTGGACTGGAGAACAGGTAGAAGTGTATGCTAACGAAATCAGGAGACTGGCTGGTTTAGCTGTCTTTGTTGGAGGAGGTTTGGAAAGAATGGCGGAGCTACAATTTGTGACCGGTTTTCCGGACGACATTTCAGTGGGGCTTCGGCAGTTGCCGGACATCGAATGCATAGCCATGGGAGACCTGGTCTTTAAAGCCAGGGTGTTGATGGTTGACAAGGTTCGGGACTTTGCGCAGATAGCAATGACAGGCCGTCAAGGTTTGAATGACGAAAAGATAAGGATGGGAAGAGAGCGAGTAAAAAACGGGCGTTGCATCAGGTGTCGGGGGCCGCATAGGGTGAAGGACTGCACAGAGCCTAAGCCCGAACTAATATGCTATCGGTTCAACCGACCGGGTCATATAGCAAGGTTCAGCGATCAAGGAAACGAGTGAAGGGCGGCTTCTGTGCCGGTAGCCGCCCTTTTTACATAGTAAAGGCGCTATTGCTTTCTTTGCCGACGGTGGAAGTACTAAGAGAGGAAAAGCCCTAGTTGATACGGGATGCACGACCACCCTTGTGAGTGCAGAACTAGTAAATGAATGGAGTGGCGTCAGCAGTATAAGAGTGGTTGACGGAAGAGAGGTCGATTGCAGGGGCTACTGTCAGCTCCACCGGACTGTAGCCCCTGCAATCGGCCTGAGTAACTGCGGTATTGACATATTCATAGGAATGGACCTGATCAGCGAAGGAGGAGTGGGGTTTGGGGAGAGACGAGGTGACGCAAGCTTGCGACCAGACCAATGACGCTATAGACGTGTGTGGGACAGGATCATTTAAAATCAGCTTATCTGCAACTTCGGGTAACTGAGAAGCTGTGGGAATATCATCTCGTTAAGTATGAAGGAAAGACCTACTGTCTCACCAGATTAGGGTTCGGCCTGAATTCGGCACCGAAAATCATGGCGACGTTGCTTAGATCGGTGTTGGGCAACGTGGATAGAATAAAATTCGGACTGACTGCGGAACCACCTGAATTTCTGGAAGAAGGTGCGACATGACTGTAAAGAAACGAAGTTGTCAAGGTGATATTCCAAAGAAGGAATGGGCTGCCGGGGCTAGCAAACGATGTAAGCAGGCGCGAGTTGTTCTCGGTATGTGGAAAACTGGTGGGCCATTACCATATTGCTGGTTGGCTGAGAATCGCATTCAGCTATATGAAACGAAATGCCGAATGTGGTGAGCTGGGACGACGATAACGTGCGAGAAAAGACGGTAGAGATGCTGAAAGAAGTATTGGAGATGGTAAAAGAGAATGATTCAGTGAAGGGTAGTTGGCATGTACCGAAGTCAAACAGTGGAGTCATATGGTGTGATGCCAGTAGTTTGGTCACGGGTGTTGTGTTGTGTTGGAGATAAGCGATATTGTGGTGGAAGACGTGGCGTGGCTAAGAAAAAAGAATGACTATAAGCACATAAATGTGGCTGAGCTGGACGCCGTGCTGAAGGGAGTCAATCTAGCATTAAAGAGGGGATTGAGGGATATTAAAATCCACACTGATTCCGCTACTGTGATTGGATGGTTGAAATCGCTGATTACAGCGGAAAAAAGAATTAGAACTAAAGGGGCTTCAGAGATGATAATCAAGCGACGTCTGGGGATCTTGATGGAATTAATTATTAAGAATTCAACCTAAAGCTTCATTTAGCATTTGTAGGTTCCGAAAAAAACTCAGACCGACATCCTCACCAGGGTGAAAAACAACTGGCTGGGTGTGCCGGAGGATTGTCTGGAACGAGTTGCTGCGACGTGCTATTCTGAGAAACCGAGTTTGAAAAAATTGCATGATATGCACCATATGAGGGTGGAAAGGACGCTATTTTTGGCCAAGAAGGTCGACCCAATGTCACAAAGGCGGGTGTGCGAAAGGCGGTACGGGGTTGCGTCAGGTGGTAATCCATCGACCCTGCACCGATTGTATATGTGAGAGGAGAAAATAATGTAAAGGGCGATTGGAAAAGACTGGCTATCGACGTGACTCACTACCGACAAAAATTGTATCTGTCAATGGTAGATTGTGGACCCGGAAGAATAGCCATATGGAGAGAGATCAGAGCTGAATGGGCCGCAGAAATTGCTGAAATATACTTAGAGATGGGCCCCGTGGGCGTAGTACTGATGGATAGCGGCACTGCTTTTTCGCCCTGGATCACCGAGGGAGACGTTCGAGAGATGGAATGTTACACGTTTGTTTACAGACCGAGCGGGAATGGCGTGGTTGAGAGACATCAGCAGACGGTCAAAGTTATGGCGGAAAGAGGGAGCATCTCGCCGGTCGAGGCGGTGTTCTGGTACAACATGTCGCCTAAGTGGAAGAGTCGCCACCGCAAAGAGCGGTGTTTCGATATGAATGGCGACATCCGAGTCCAGTGCCAACAATAGATATTGAAGAGGGAGAAAAACAGGTTGAAAATTGGAGACGAAATGTGAGACGCGCGCTGTACGACCCAATGTGAAAAGGGAAGAGTGACGGACGTCAATACGAGGAACAATATTTCGGTCGATGGTGTGCCGCGCCATCTTCTGGACATACCCGGAGGGGTTGACCTGTCAGACGATGAGGTCCGTGACGATGGGCAATGAAGTGAGATGAGTCATGAAATCCCACGAGATCCCGCGAAGAGAACGACGATTGCCTGTGTGGTCGAGGGACTATGACATAGGCTGAAGAAAGTGGGTTGATGATGATCTTCAGATCATGGCGGAGTGTGGTAAAAAGGAATGACCTCCCTTTCGTGTAGCTCTTGGCTGACGAGATTGAATAAAAGCGAAGCAGAACAGGCAGGCAGCACCTTTACGTGTTTGGTCGTACTTTGCCACTGACACTTATTCTGTCGCGGAAGAACTTCGAGTTGTTGTTTTATTTTGATGAATGCAGTGTTTAATTTTGATGAACACAGTCTGAAAAGCTGATTTTAGAGTAAAGCTGTTTGAAGCTGAAATATTTTCTGTTTTTTCTTTTTTAATTTAGAGAATTCTATTAACTTATTTAAATAATTTAATCCCGACTAAATCAACAGAAATTAATTGTGGTACGAAAAACTCACGATTGAACTTCAAACACCTGCAAAATCATCTTTCCAGATATACGACGTTATGAGTAGAAGGTATCGAACAATTATAGTTTTGGTTATAAAATAGATGCTTTAATAAAAAAATAAAGAAATATTTTTTATTAAATTCAATTTTCAATATATCATTTCTGACCGACTTTATGGGGGGTGTCTCTAAAAGGGGCGGTAGTGCACCCAGCAGATTTCAAATTATGTAGATAGTTTACTGAGTTTTTATTGAAAGAATGTTGATTCCCTACGTCGAATTCAAAGATTGCACTTACCTTTGTTACAGGAGAAAGTTTGCACAGCGTAAGGTTTTCGCGCCCAGTCCAAAAGAGTAGAAGGAACATTGACTGGAACATAAAGTAAAGTAGTGCCCTTGCGCTGGCTACGGCATCAGCCGTCCCTGTTCGGATTTCAGTTATCACAAGTTTCTCTGTCTCGGCTAGTTCTTCGAGGTTTGCGATATGTGAAATAAACTTAGGGGCGACCAGCACCCGAACTGGCGTCACTCATTTCACCATACGCTATTTTATCCATAACTGGAGGGGAGAGGTGACGGATTCATGCCTTTCCCAAAGACATTAATGCCAGTCTTAGTCTCATTTGGAGTTTGAACTCGGGTCGCCGAGTCCATTTTATGCGTTGCCAAACCGTTCGGCCACCGACACTATTGGAACGTTGCAATTTCTAATACTGTCAGCAGAAATCACTGTCATTATCTGAAATAAAATCGATTACGACTGATGGTTGATTGGTTAAAATACTGTGAAGTGCCTCAATCAATTTATTAACACGATAGTCGTTTAGTAACTTACTGTTAGAGTATATTTTTTACAAATGGGAATTGCGTTTTTTTTTTTGTATTTCCTCCGTGTGGTTGTTCACGAATATACAGTGTGTGCAAAAAGTATCCGATGCATTGCAAAAATATTACACCGTGCAACGCGATTTTTGTTCCTGAGTAATGAGTGTTATTTTCTGATTGCTTATATGCAAAAAGTATAGAAAATGGCTATTATTCCCTTCAAACTTTGCTTTTCTTTTCCTGGGTAGTGAGTGTTATTTTTTGATTGCTTATATGTAAAAAGATTAGAAAATGGCTATTATTCCCTTCAAACTTTGCTTTTCTCTTCCTGGGTAGTGAGTGTTATTTTCTGATTGCTTATGTGTAAAAAGTATAGAAAATGGCTATTAATGCCTTCAAACATTGCTTTTGTGACCATGGCAGTGATATTCATATGTAATCGTCTGTCTTACTTTATGTGATTAAAAATGTGCAATTTCTCCCGTTGTCCAATTGGAAAATAAGTAGATTTCAAATTATCACTGTCCTGGTCACAAAAGCAAAGTTTAAAGTGAATAATTGATATTTTCTATACTTTTCAGATATAATCAATCAGAAAATAACACTTATTACCCAGAAATAGGAAAAGAAAGTTGCACAGTGTTATTTTAGTAGACACAGCTTCAAAATTGACGAGATTTAGTGCAAAGATTAATATTAATACAATGAATATAATTTTTTTTTACAAACATTGTAACAAGATTTAACATCGAAGATTTATGGGCAAAAATCAGAAATATTTGTTTAAAACTCTGTCAGTTTTTAAGCTGTATATTAAAATAAATGTTCGCAACTCAGTCGGATACGTTTTTCGCTCATTGTATATTATCTACGTCTTCCTTTTGTTTATCTCTATGAATCTGGTGGCTCTCGCTATAAATCAAGTCTCCTCGATACTCCAGGACTCCCCTCTATATTCTTGCCGATATTAGTAATGGGTAGAATCCTAGTTTACGTGCGTAAAATGGAGATAACTCCTGTTAGCCTTAAAATGAAGTAAGGCTTACAGGTTCATCTCCTCCGTGTAATATGGTGTTTTTACTTTTTCAACAACAACTGAAAAAAAAACCAACTTTATTTTCATACAAACCTTTAGCGTTTCGCACACTCGTCAACTCGATGTTAAAAACGGCGCACAAATAAAAACAATTTAACAATTTAATTTATTCAAGACAATAACAATATAATTTAGTTATTTGTACTTCTGTTTTTCTTTCATGGGGAGATAATCCTGTAAGCCTTAGTTTATTTTATGGTTATCTCCTTTTTACGCACGAAAAATAGGATTCTACCTTAGTAATGCTCCTGTCTTGATAACTTCATTAATAGTAGTAGTACTAGTAATAATTAGAAGGTGCAGGTGGCGTAGCGGTAACGGCGTGGACAATGGAATTCACTTCGCACCAATGTCCTTGGGAAAGGCATGAATCCATCACTTCTCCCCCTAGTTATGGGTAAAATAGCAGGGCAGATTGGGCTAGCCTTGAAAAGCAACCAGTCTAGGAGAAGGACAACACTGATTCCAAACCAGGGAGTGGAGCCCCTTTAAAACCCATAAGAACTCAGACCCATTTCTATTTGAAGGAATATCATGTAGGATTATGGGTAGGCAAATTGACACACAGTCACGTGACTGCACCAGGATGTTCAGTAAATGTCACTTAGTACACTTCGTGAGTTAAAATCAAGGATAAAATAAATATTATATAAGAGACTGTGCAGATCAATTAAATTGTATGTGACACTTAGTACACTTCATGAGTTAAAATCAAGGATAAAATATAATATTATATAAGAGACTGACCAGATCAATTAAATTGTATGTGATACCAGTGTCACAGTGGGTTCTTATGGGTTAAGGCGGCCTGACACACAATTTGACGTCCTCCCTGCAGCTCCTGCAGCCAAGCTGATGCCATACGTATCGCTATCTGCTTTACTGTGGTATTCATCAGCGATACCGAGAGGGGGACTCTGACGACTGGGCATCTCAGGATCTTCTGTAGAGACAAAACGGAGGCCATTCACTCAATAACCATTTAGTTTTCACGTGTAGCAATATGACCCCGATAGATAGATAGATAGATAGATAGATAGATAGATAGATAGATAGAATAATTTTAAATGCGTATATTCAATATCATGCAGTGTATATATGAAATGTGTTTGTTAGGTCAATATAGCCCTCATCCTAATTCCTGGCCTAACAAATAGATTTCATGTACACACTGCATGATTTTGAATATACGCATTTAAACTTATTCTATCTATCTATCTATCTATCTATCTATCTATCGGTGTCATATCGCTACACACGTATTTGCCGGCTTCATGTTTTCATTTGTTTCGTATGGTGTACATATTTTTCCAGCTTTTCACCTTCTTTCAATTTCATTCTATGGTCCACTGAAACGGCGACATCCACTATCTGACACATATTCTTCTCCATGCTTACGATCAGGGTTGCCTACAAGTGGAGATAATCGGAGCCAGTCCACCACAAGAGGATGGTATTGAACTCTGCCCCTAGACTCGGCTGATTTCCAAATTCGATGCAACCCTGTTTACGATGACCAGATCTGGTCTTCTGATCTTCAAAGTACCAAATACAGTTTTATTCTCTAGAAGAGCTTCTGGTTTGTGTATATACCAATGGATTGTATGGACAAATCGCAGACGTTTGCACAATTCCCAGTAGATGGTCATTCATACCCACTTATGTCTAATTTTGTACTCTTAGTGAGCTAATTTGCTGCATTCGCTTATTATCATATTTACGTGTATACAAATCAGGGGGGGGGGGCATTATACTCAAGCGTTTAAAAAAAGATAAAATATATACATATAATATTGATTTTTAGCGACAAAAAGTGGGGGTCGCATTATAATCGAGATTGCATTGTACTTGAGTAAATACGGTGTATGATTGACGGCCTCATCAGTGCATAGAATATAAAATGAATGAAAATGTAATGCTGTTAAATGTTGATGAAGTACGCAGCAATAATATATTACTTTTGTTAAACTCTAATATGAGATTGTATTGTGTATGTGAAAGTATTGAGGCGTGCTCACGAGCTCATTTTGACAGTGTAATCATCTCAGTCGAATAGGCAGATGTCTCTTGTCACTTAAAACTTAACACGAATCCAGATCTCCTCAAAGTTCTCGTTACGTCTGCCTACGGTGTTGGTGAGGTATATGTATTACCGTCTGTCCACACGATATCTCAAAAGATTTTCAATAAAATTTTGTAGAAGGGTGGGTCATGGGACTTAAGAAGAAGTGATTAGATTTAGGGGCGGATATAGGAATGGGATTTTGATTTAAAGACAATTGGTTAAAAATAAACAGCTAAATTTAAATTTCAAGGGAAGTAACTCAATATTTGTACATATTACAAGAATTGCGTTCTCTCCCCCTGTTCTTTAATATTTTATTTTCATTCCGTTTATAGTTAACACTCAAATTCATATAAGAATATGAGAGAAAACGCAAAAATGAATGTCAATATCAAGGAAATAACGCAAAAATGAGTGTCAATATCAAGAAAATAACTTCTGATCAAAATTATCCCCCTTTGACCATTAGGTGAATTTTTAAAACTTTTTAAAAATCAATCCACATAAGAGTTCCATTATTTTCGTATTTTATTCATTGAAGAGTTCCACTGTCAATTTACAAGCGGTTCATGAATTTGAGAATCAATTTACGGCGTTGGTTGAGGTATGCGCTCTCTGGGTGCTTTCTAGTATTCATCATGAAATGATGCAGACAGGAGAGAAAATGCAGGGGGGAGGACGACAGGGTTAGTTTGGGTCACAGTGAAACCATTATCTTCATACTACAACAGCAATGGTTGTTGTCTCAAGGGCAAAAAAGGCGCTGAGGCCGACCACAGCACTTAGCATTCCGGGTGTCTGGTGCTAGAAGAGTCTATTTATTTCAATTTCACTCCCCCGCACCCGCGGAATCCGTAACCCATTTCCCCCGGTTTTCCAGGGGAGAATTTTGATTACCTCTTTATTCCATTACAACTGAAACAGCCGAGAGCATTGTTGCCAAGTAGGGTTTGTTATCTGTAGCGAAAACTGTCTTCAAAAATGGCTAAAAGCGGATAAATTCTGTAGCGAAAACTGTCTTCAAAAATGGCTAAAAGCGGATAAATCCTATATCTTTTACGTTTTAAATGTTACGTAATGTACATATGCTGATTTAAAGCCCAAATCAAATCAAATAATGAATTATTAATACAAATTGAACATATACTTTTATTAAACTTTACCAGATTTAATCGGCTATCACAGATTTTGATCGGCTAAATTGGCAAAAAATCAGCCAAATTTAGCCGAAGAATGGCTGATTTGGCAACCCTCGCTGAGAGACATTTTGGGAATCTTTTCAATGCACTTAGACCAACATACGCTCTCTTTTCTTTAATTGGATGATTTCTGTCCCAAACCTGAAGCCAGCAACGTTGTCCATAGGATAATTGGCATAAGTCTTTTTAATTGGGTTTTGCGCTAAGCCATCTAGAGTTTGTGAATTGGTATTGGTATACAGGGTGTTCCCACCTAAAATGGTCACCCATTTTATTTGTTACTAGAAGCAATGGTTATTACCCGAAATTAGATTAAACATTTGCAAATCTTTACTAGAGGTGTCCCTCGATAGAGGGCGGTTCGATATAGTGCGGTTCGCGATATAAAGCGGGTGGTTAGCGAACCGCTACATTTTAACTATATTATCGCCACAACGTCCAGAAAACCGCGAATAAAAACAAAAGACTTACTTAATATGACTAAAATATTAAATTTATTAAATTTTCAATACTTTAGCATATAATTGCATGGTTTTTTTATAGTTTCTTAGATTTTGTGATGAAAACAACACCTTTGTTTACGAGCGAACTTGTTTCGCGCTCGTATTTGACTTTTGATTATCCGTCGTTCAATTATAACGCGGTTTGTCTTTCTTGGAGTCCCAATGCCCGCGTTATAAAGAGGTTAGTACCTGAATACTTCCATAATAAAGAAAAGATCTTATAATAAAATTTACAAAGAAAAGCCTGAAATCTTTCTGTACAAACGACGCTTTATTGTTCAAAGCGTTCAAAGTGCTTTCTTTAAAATAGAAACTGCCAGGTTACTAACGTCTTTTGGCAGCATTCCATGTTGGGGGTGATCAATTAAAAAGTCCGAATTTTCAAAAATATTTTTTTTTAAAAATAAGTGTGAACACTGCCTGACATAAACTGTGGGACCAATTTAGTATAGACTTAGATTGTAAATTTTACCCCCCCCCACACACACACACGCTAAAAACCTGTTTTGGAGCGGAATTCTTTCAAAAACAAAAAAGTTTTTTCCAGACATAATAAGGAGTAAATGTTTTTACATTTTCAGCCCACTAGCAAGCTCCATTGGGGTGGCCTGTACCCACGATACATACATAGCCAGCCAGCCAGACCAACTTAAAAACTGAAGACACCTATGTTGATGTTGTCTATGTTGGTGTTGACAGCTTTGGTTGACAGTTTCTAATGCACACGTACTGAAAATACACAATTACATACACTTAAATGCTATCATGTAAAATTAGATTAAACACTTTCATATATTTACTACAGGTGTCCCTCGATATAGGGCGGGTGGCTAGCGAACCCCTACATTTTAACTATACTATCGCCACAACGTCCAGAAAACCGCGAATAAAAACAAAATACTTAATGTGACTAAAACATTAAATTTATTCACTTTTCAATCCTTTAGCATATAATTGCATGGTGTTTTATAATTTCTTAGATTTTGTGATTTTGTGATTTGCTCACAAACACAGGATAGCCTATGATTTGAGCTGCAGCGACTGTTGTGGCTGTGCATCCCGATTCTCAAACTCTGTTGTAGCGCCCGGCTCTGCAGGTACTGTCACTACCCCCTGCCGTCTGCATTCTTCCCACCGGTCCTCTCTCATCTTCTCGCTCGACTGGATACCGGCCTTGATGTCATCTGCGGTGTCCTCCGGTCATAACATCCCATCCCACACATCCTACAATACTGTAGCGTAAATACACAAACACGTTAAGCAACAAAGATTACACCGTTTGGATTAATGTGTTGGGTGAGTGAAAGGCGGATGTTTGCTTATCCGATAATTTTTCATCGCTGCCACTCGATCGTACGAGTATGGCGGCTCCTAAGAGGACCACACTGTCATGTGTCCTCTATAGGGCAGCGTGGGCGTGGTAAAGGACAGGGTGCACAGTCCTGTATCTGCTTGGCAAGATGTGCTGTTAATCTGCAGCAGAGCACAGGCTAAGATGGCCGCAGAACAATCTTGTTGCTGCTTACGGCACCTGGTATTCCCAGATGGTCCTGGGTAATGACCAGGCTCGACGTCGCTAAACTTCGATGATCGTACGTGTATCCAACACAATTTGGCTGTATTAAAGATTAAAGATATAGAAAGGACCAAAGTATAAGGTGACAAAAAATGCCTTGTTGATGACACCTCTCTTTATTCTGGGAAAAGGTGCAACTTACCTTGAGAACCGAGGTCGAGCTATACTGGCTTCTGTGTCTGATTTCTTTTTCTTCTTACAGTCTGGGGGGCAGCAGGGGCTACCGTGCACCCCACCCCCATGATTCTACATTTAGGGTACCAAAATGTTCCACAGGATGTTCTCACAGGATGTCCCCAAGAAAAAAGTTGGGAAGAACAAAAAAAAGAAGGCCGCCAGCACACACACCAAAAGTAATTTCATATCTCGTCTCCCCGTTGACATATCTGAGTACTTTAAAAGGCTAATTCATGGTTTTCAGACATGAGGAATTCAAAAACACACTTTATTGTATTTCAGGATTTTACAAGGAAATTTCAAGTATACTTTATAGGCGAAATTGTGGATTGCATTCATGAAGGATATATATACTTCCATCAAAGTTTTATTCTACGATCCATAGACTTTGGACTGTGTACTTGAATTTTTCTTCATAAAAGGCTGAATAAATATGTACTATGTCAACTGGGAGACAAGATATGAAATTCTGTTTTGTTTTCTTTTGTGCGTGCTGTTTTTTGCATTTGTTTTATGCAAATGAGGTAGTTCTTCCCAACTTTTTTCTTGGGAACATCCTAAGGAACATTTTGGTGCCCTAAATGTAGAATCATGGGTGGGGGTGCACGGTAGCCCCTGCTGGGCCCCTGACTATTACTGATAGGTAGACAAATCCCGTCTGCCGCTCCATTCGTTATTTGCGCGAGGCATTCCCAGCCTGTCCTTTGCTACTACAACTCACACTTCTCTTTTCGAAGGGGTCAATATTCAAACTTACTTCCATAGAATAAAAACAGCGACATGTGCGTTGCAATAAAAAGCGACAATAATAAGATGAAAGATGAACTAAACAAAATAATAATGAAAAGAAAACTCATCGAAGCAATTCAGATAATCCAAGACTATTACGTCTACTACTACTAGGTAGTAAACAAAAATAGGACGGGGGAAATCGGATGAGAGAGAAAGTAGCCATATGACTAAAATTAACATCGACTAGCTCAGTGGTTCCCAACCTTTTTCGCCCATGCACCCTTTTTAGAACATCATTCAGCCCTTCCAAGATTTTTTACTCAAATAATATTCACATAATATTGAAAATCTTTTATTTTTTCTATACATTAATTTCAGACTCTAGTTAAGGAAAAGTAATCTTTAACCAAAGTCTCAAGACTCTATTTAAAAAAAATAACCTTTCACCAAAGTCACAAGACCCTAGTTAAGGAAAAGTAACCTTTCATCAAAGTCGCAACACTCTAGTTAAGGAAGAGTAACCTTTCGCCAAAGTCGCAAGACTCTAGTTAAGGAAAAGTAACCTTTCACCAAAGTCGCAAGACTCTAGTTAAAGAAAAGTAACCTTTCGCCAAAGTCGCAAGACACTAGTTAAAAAGAAAATAACCTTTCACAAAGTCTCAAGACTATTTTCTTTTTTAAATTTAAACTGATTTCGGCATTAAATGACCCATCCGGGGTTGATATGACGCTTAACAAATCTATCAACACACACACATTTGTCTCTTCTCATTTTCAATGTCTTTTGATTCTTTTAAACAAATCAATTGATCTTCACTTCGCCGCTGACTTCCTAAAATTCTCTGGCTAAGCATTTTTTTATTCGCTTACAATACAATTCAATTACTATTCAATTCTTTAAAAACAAATACTTTAACGTGTTCGATTGTGTCGCAGTACGATTGTCCTGACCCAGTGGTAGAGTGCTCTCCACCGTTTCGGTAGGTCGTGGGTTCGATCCATGTCTGAGTCATACCAAAGACTTTAAAAATGGTATTCAATGCCTCCCCGCTTGTTGTATCCATCTTGGTCCGCGGGAGGAAAATCCTGAACTTGGAGAAAAAGGAACAGTCGAAACTTGGCTTATAAAATATGAGGATCTATTTTTATTTCATAAGATACATTGTGTCGTGGCGGAGAATGAAGAGTGGGAGAGTGATAATGAGAGCCGACAGACTGTTCTTAACAGGGACATTAGTTTTGTCTTCCCAGAACCTAGGTGCACTCTGTCGCTTTGCTTCCTGGGGGCGTCTCTCTGCTTTTCCGAGGGCCTCTGTGTCGCGTTTATCGGGTTCGAACGCCTACGCTGATTTTCCAGCCCGCCATCTGCAGTCAGGGTCAATATCCTGTTTATGACCTTTCAACACCTGTTGCGGTCCACGACACCTTGCAGTTTGGGGTTTTCGTCGATATCCTGTGTATAACTTTCAACACCTGTGGGGGTCAAATCTGTTACCTCTGCACTCAACAAATAGAGAATATGATTGAGGAAGCCTCGAGAGGTATGGGTGAGGTTAGGTGTAGTCTATGTCCGAGAGGCTCCCAGGGATATGGGATTTGTGTTCAGATCTTGTCGAAGGCCACTTCTTTATTTACTGATCCACGCTGCCTAACGGTCCCAGAATATAATGACCTGATCGTTGTGATAAAGAGCCAACAACCAGATGAAAGGTAAACTAGACATAAAAAGACAGGTCTCTGGTTGGTCACTCAATAGAAACCGCCACGTGACCAACGCCTTTTGGCATCATGCCGTGCTGGGGGTGATCAATTAAAACAATTGGAAAAAGGAGTGAACCTTACTTTTCGCGCCTTTTGTTGGGCAGTGATCACTAAAAAAACCTATTTAGTGGGTGAATTTTCAAACAAATAAAAACGTTTTTTCTAGACATAATAAGGCGTAAATATTTTCAGCCCTTTAGCTCCATTGGTGTGGCCTGTACGCGTTATGCATACATACATACATACATAACCAGCCAGACCAGCTTAAAAACTGAAGAAACTTATGTTGATAGTTTTGGTGACAGTTTTGTTTGACGGTTTCTAACATTCATTAGATAATTTGGGTAGAGTAATCATGGGGGGGGATTATTAGACTGGTGAAAGAAAATAACAGCTTAGAAGAAGTCTATTTGTGAAATGTTTGTAAGGAATGTGAAGCTCATTTGCAGCTTTATAGTGGAACACACAAACACAAAGACAAAACCAAAAACAACAACTGTGTAAAAAGGGAACAGAAATGATAACATATCGAGCCTGCTTAATAGTTATGTATTTCCCACCGGCGCCCATTTACTGTGTCCTTATGCCAGACTAAGCTAAGTTTAGTAAATAACTTTATTGATGCCTGCCTCGTGGCTGAGGGAGTTGCATATTTCTCACAGTGGTTGGTGTTTGAGTCCAAGTAAAAAACAAACAGGATTTCGAATGCTGATTTTCAAAGCAAGCAGTTAGGCCCTATCTACTTGGAAGATTGGCGCAACACCATCTTCCTACCGCGACTTCTCATTTGGCCACGTGCTGTTGAAATAATGGCTAGCCTAATGTGAATAAGCTAGGTAATCACGCAGACTAGTTTGCTCGTGTAGGGCGTTCGATCCTCAATGAGCGCTCTACTACAGTAATCTTGTGCCAGACTAAGCTAAGTGTATTGGATAACTTTATTGTGACCTGCCTCGCGGTTAAAAGGGTTGCATATTTCCCACTGGCGTGCGTGATCAGTGATTTGAGCCCAAGTACAGAACAAGGATTTCGAATGCTGATTTTCAAAGCCAACAGTTAGACCAAGCCCACTTTGAAAATTGATGCAACACAATCTTCCTACGAAAATCCTTTCATGTTGCCTTACTCAGCTAAGTTTAGTAAATATCCATAAAACATATCAATAATAAGACTAAAAATTAGATATTATAAGTTAACCTCATGTTTATAAAATTAGTTACCAAAAGCTTTTTCAACCGAATCAGTACCGAGTGATGTTGTTATTTCTATTAAACTAGTTTACCCGCGCCGTCAGAAATGATGGCATTTATTAAATATGTGGCTGTACACATTGCATTTTATATACGTAAATAATAGAGATTTGCATTGCAGTGAGCTTGAAGAATATATGGGTGCACATTGCATTTTATATACGTGTATAACAGAGATGTGCATTGCAGTGAGCTTGAAGAATATATGGATACACATTGCATTTTATATACGTGTATAACAGAGATGTGCATTGCAGTCCTCTTGAAGAATATATGGATACACACGTATTTTATTTTTGTTTCTTTGTTTTTGCTACTTTTTATTTTTTTTATTGTTCCTTAAATTCAGCATTTGTATTACGTCATCCTAGCATGCAATTCTATTTTTACTATGTCATCATGTGGCAACATACTTAATGATAATATAGATGAGTTGCGTCCTTAGCGTGACAGAGAACAAATAAATACATGAATATAGCTTTTTATTATATGTGGAGATGTTCGAAATTCGATCGAAGACGATAAAAGTATTAAATGAAACCAGTTTTTAAAATCCTTAAATAAATAAGAAAAGAACCAAAAATCCAGAATCCCGCTGTATCTTTGGGTTCTGACCAAGGCGATACCTACTACGTAGGCCTGGCAACCATGGGACGGAGGAAAAATGTTACTTCTGAGTTTGTTTTTTTAACATGTTTACACCCTGATATTATAGAAATAATGAGTCCATTTGTTTCTACTGATCAATTATTATTATTATTTCTTATTCATCAGAAAGCAGAGAGGACATTAATTCAATCAGAACGGGATTTCAACTGTTACAAAAATACTCATCAACGAAGCATAAAAATACTTTAGGAAAAGAATAATGACTTTTGATAATATTCAAAAATGTTATTCCACGATGTTTTTGTCATATTTATAGTCTTAACTTCCCCACAGATTATTTGACTTTATTTCACGGAATATGAAAAAAATTCTCAAGGTAGTAAAAACAAAATAAAAAGTTGCCAAGAACAGCGATATTTTACTTTATTCCACGATGTTTTTGTCATATTTAGAGTCTTAACTTCCCCCACAGATTATTTGACTTTATTTCACGGAATATGAAGAGAATACTCAAGTTAGTACAAACAAAATAACAAGTTGCCCAGAACAGTGATATTTTACTTTATTTTACAGATTTTTTGCAACCCCGAAAAATTTAGACTATTCAAAGATTTATAGTTTTCACTTTTACACTTATATTGGATTGTCTTCAGTAAGTAAGACAAAATGAAGTAAAACATACAATTATTTTCGTTTTCTCTGATGTTGCAAGGTATAATATACGCCATTTTATTACTTTTTCTAGCACGTGTACCGTGTATGTTACATGAAAGGATTGTCCCAGAGAGGAGGAAATATTTAATGATACAGCTTTTTTATTGTCAAGAGTCTGTAGATATTTTGAAAGAAATAGATCGTGATTTAAAATTCTACTGGATACCGTAGTTCAGTAGTGATTTTTTTCTCTGATTTATGATGTTTAATGTTGTTAAATTAAAGGCTTGCGGAAATTCTTTAACAAATATCTTTATGTTAGTTTCCGAAATAAATTATTGTTTGTTTGAATCTCCTAAGCCTATACAAAGAACCAGCACTAAAGGTTTTGAAGTTGTTTTTAAATTTTAGCATGGTAAAATAAGTAGAGGCATTATTAAGAAAAAAGATTAGAGAAACATCTGAGATAAGAAAAATGTTGTATACCTTATAAAACCGGAGATATTTTTGAAAAGAAATAGTGTAATTTCGTGACAATGTAAACAAAAAAAAGATTTGTATTAGAAAAATTCTCAAATTGTGTACGCACAGAACAGGTTTGTTTTAAAAGAAATTACCAAACATCAAATACTTATTGGATTTTAATAAGAATGTTCAGTTGACAGTACTTATCTAATAAAGGACGAAATTTATTTTAAATAAGTTTCCATTACACATTTTCGGAAAAAATATTTTTCCTTTGTGATTATCCCCAACTTAATTCATTTGATGATTTATTTTACTTATAATTTGTGTTTACCATCATGATTTTTACACAGGAAAGATAAGTCCATGGAAATATAAATTCTGTTTACCTTTCTAAAAAAATATGCGCCTGAGTTTCTGTCAAAACTCATTACTTAGGAAGGTAAAATAACTGTAAAATAAAGTAAAATGTCGGTGTTTTATTTTGTTCTTACATTAAATCGACCGAAACGTCGTGACTACATCGAAGATGAGAAGAAGAGTTTAAATTGCCCAAAGAAAAGATGGTATGTTAATGACTCTTCTCAAAGTTAAAGACAATACATCTCTTGTCTACTTTGACAGAATTGAACAACATTTGGACCCCCACCCCTGTCCCAAATCCTGGATTCGCCCCTGGGATGCATAGAAACAGTCGGATGATTAACTGACACGACATCTTCTGCCGGATGTTATGGGGTGGGTCCAGGATTTTGAGAAGTTCCAAAAGGTAAAATTTATTTTTTTAAATAAATAAGTGAAAAAGAAAACAAATTTCAAACATCAAAAACAAGAAAGTAAAATGTGATCCGGCATTTTTCACTTACATTTCAGTCGTAGCTTTTTTAGCATTAAAATTGAAAAAAGTTTTAAAAATTAAACAAATAAATTTACCACGAAACCAATAAATAAAAACAATTATAAAGAATAAGACGGAAGACATCTTACTGATATTAGATGAAAAACAAAATGATAAATATTTGTTTTTACGGTTATTATATATTATATAAGTTCGATTCTAACTGGGTACCCAAGTATTGTGGCCTTATGCTAGACTAGGCTAAATTTAGTCAATAACTATAATTGGGACACCTACTACTGTAGCATGATATTTAGCAAGCTTGTCTAACAAACCAATAAATGAGTTCTATTCACACAGCTGCCTTGGGTGCAGTGATTTAAAACTCATCTTGCAGAGTTCAATCTTCAGTAACGGCACTGTTGCTGTAGCTCTGTTTCAGACTAAGCTAAAATACACGCACAGAGAAACAAGGGTACAGAAAGCAGTGTAATAATTTACGAGCTGTCAAGACAAGACACCGATAACCGATTTGAATATAATTAAATGCTAGCTATTTATGGCGAAGCGGAGTTGACCATGGAATGGAACCAACGAACTGGAAATGGAATCGACGAATATTAACCCTTTTCTGTCAGGAACTGTTGCATTATTTCCAGATTGCAGAAAATTAAGTAGACGTACAGTTTGGTGTTTGTGAGTGGCCAAGTGAAATTCTTCTGGCAAGACATGGAATTTAATACGGTTTAACACAATTAACAGTATATTCCAAGCGTCGTCTAGCTAATTTATAAAATATCTTGATATGGATAACTTGTATTTAATGTTAAGATTTATTTTCAAGTAATACATTATATTATCATAGTGAATTGATTCTAGAGTGGAGGTTCGATGTACAGTATACGTATAATGCAAAACTGGACCCTTGTTGTATGGTTACAAAATGGAGGAGATCTTGGTTTTACTGTAGCATATGACATCTGCAGGGTCGTGTTACATATGCATGTAGAGTTTCGTCTAATTCAGTTTTGTGATTTAGGCGTGTATAACCTTTTAACATACATCAACATTATACATAAAACTATACCCTATGATCATTTCCCAAGCTTCGGTCGGTCGCTTGGATAAGTCATCAAAATACACCTTGGATAAGTCATCAAAATACACCTTGGATAAGTCATCAAAATACACCTTTTAGCGCTAATGTTATTCTTGTGATGTTGTGAACAACCTTCACAACCTATCATCTGGTTACTTCCTGTAGATACTTCTTGTATTTGTTATATCACTATAGATGTAATCATTAGAGTTAATTATTTCTTTCTTTATTGTTGCTTTTTATCCGTACATCGAGGCCTGCGGTGGGGAGGTCGCCTGGAGAGGTTGGGCGACCTCATGAGCTAAACATATTTGAAAGATGGTTGATTTGGGAACTAAATAATATATCTTTAATAATTCAATCATATTTTTAAAAAATATTAATTCGGCAGCACTGCTGCTTGGTCCCCAAAAAACGGCGCATTGGTCCTAATGAACGAAGCAAATTAGCGATGATTACATACGTTTGAATCGGTTCTTACAAGATTGGTCGTATTGTGTGGCTGGTCCTAATAACTGTTGGTCATAATAAACGAAGCAAATTAGCGATGATTTCATACGTTTGAATCCGGTTCTTACAAGATTGGTCCTTTTGTGCGGCTGGTCCTAATAACCGATGGTCCTATTGTGCGGCTGGTCCTATTAGCTGTTGGTCCCATTAAGCGGAATCCACCATATGGGGAGAGTCGCGGCACTATCCTATGCTAACATTTCCATGGGTAAATTTGAAGAAACTTATATCTATCCAGAAATCAATGAGAACTGTCTATTCTATGCTAGATATATCGATGACATTTTCATTATATACACTGGGGGAACTACTAAACTGAATAATTTCCTTACACACCTCAACTCGCAACATGTTTACATTAAATTCGACTATGAAATTTCTACGCAATCCATAGCATTTCTAGACACCCTCATATACATAGACGTCAATAGAAAACTACAAACCACATTATACACTAATCCTACTGACACACATAACTACCTCCATTTTAAATCCGCACACTTAAAAGAAAACCCCCCGTTCTCACAGGCACTTAGACTTAGAAGGATATACTCTGACAATAATGAATTTTATAGAAATATCGATCTACTTATAAAACATTTCACAGCACGAGGTTACCGACACGACCTGGTGAAGGAACGAACAAATAAGGCAATTTCAATCCCAAGAGAAGAAATTCTAAAACTAACAAAGACAGATCTTACCGCATACCGCTCATAACGAAATTTAACAACACCCTCCACCCTATTACTAGAATTATGATGCACCATTGGGACATCCCAAAACTTAAGCCAGAACTTAGCCAGCTGTTCCAAGAACCAGGTGTGGTCGCATACCGACGTCCCCTAAACACCAAGGACATGATAGTTAGCAACATCATAATCAACAACACAGTCATTCAAAATACACCCACTATTGATTCCGTTAGGTTTTGTCAACCATGCAACAGAAAGAACAGTCTATGTTGTAACTACCTTCTTCCCATAAATACATTTACTAGGGCCATGACTAAAGAGACATATAAAATCTACCATAATTCTAACTGCAGAAGCCTCTACCTCCTTAACTGCACCCTCAGCAATATTCAATAAATAGGCAAGGCCCAATCACAATTCAACATTAGACTTAACAATTAGAGACACAGAATAAAAACATTACACCACAATCAACTACTCCCCGTTGAACAACACTTCGGACTAGCAAGCCACGACTTTAATAGGGACGCAAAATTATTCATCATTGAAAAAGTGAAAAAATGCTTACCCGACAAAACCACCAAAACGTTAGAGATACACGAGGATCGGTGGATGAAGCGTTTACAGATCCTAACACCAAAAGAACTAAACAGCAAATTAAACCACCCTACAACATTTAATAGCTCACAGACACAAGCGAGCACATCTCTACAAATCGAATGATAACAACTGAATTATCAAAGACTACACACAACCCATACACATGTACACATGATGTATATTCCCTGTGACAAACTCAATCATTAAGGGTTGCATTACCTTGATAAAAAATGTGTTAGACATCAAAAGCACTGTACATTACTGACCTACAAAATGCCTATGTCTTACCTATACACACGAACTTCGCTATATGGAGTTGGTTCTTTTATAAT
>VCCN01003888.1:4058526-4080206 GCA_006491835.1 Architeuthis dux
TATTAAAGATATTACTTATTTTATTAAAAATATTACTTATTTCTTAAAAATATTACTTATTTTATTAAAAAAATACATCCAATTTTTGACATCTAGACGCAACCAAATACATATAGATTTAGATGAAAAACATCTAAATTGGCAACACTGAGCAAGGGACGTAACTCACATTTCGGTATTTCAGCCTGTCAGTCAATCAGTGACGGCAATCGAAGCTAGAGATACTAGCGCATCTAAAAATTCTAAAAAGGATGGTGTATGTCATGTCATTCATTTTCCCGGGATCAACTAAATAATCAGAGACTTACTCAGCATCTTCCTCAGCATCTCTTACACTCTTAATCAGCCTTTCTTACTTTCTCTCTCTCACTCAGCATCTCTTTCTCTCTTACTCACTCTTTCTTACTCTCTCTCTCTTACTTTCTCTCTCTCTCTCTTACTCAACATCTCTCTCACTCTTTCCCTCCCTTAATTAATATCGCTTACTCTCCTCTCTTACCTTCTCTCCCTTTTATTTAGCATCTCATACTCAGTATCTTAATTTCTCTCTCACACACACGGGCGCGCACTTTCCTATTATATCGATGATTGTGACATGCCTATGACGAGACCATGATCGAATGACTGGAAGTGGGGTAGGACAAAGTGAGAAATTATATTTGCAACACCGACCAGGATTTGAAACCACTTTTCATGTTTCAGCTTGATTCTCCTGGTTAGCAACTTTCTATACGTATGTGCACCTCCCCCAGTATTGATAATGGCTAATTCCTACCTAGTCCGACATAGTGCCAAATTTTATGTGGAGAGACGCGCAAAGAATATGTTACACTAACCTTCAAAATAAGGTTGGCCTATCAACCATGAAAATCGGCATTCGAGATCCTGGATTTTACCTCAGCTGACCAACAACATAACTCACCACTTCAACCCCCTGACCTCCTTAGTAGTGTGGCTGGATTCAAAACCTCTCAGCTTTCTGTTTTCTCTCCTTGTCAGTATGCCCACACCGCGAGCCACTTTTTAACGTAGTGTTTTGTCAGAGAAGGAAAGGGGTTCTGAATACCAGTTCAATAAAGAAACAGCAGCCTGACATACAGTTATGAATACCTGATCGTTCGATTAGGGAAATGGGATCTCCATAGAAGCAGTGGTCGTTGGGTTTTTGACGCCAACAAACGATCAACAATGTTTGATTTTCTCTCAGAGGCAAAGAATGTTTTTTTCAAATGATTAGATACATGCACTGCTTCTGTCCGCTCCACTGGACGGTGTGAAACACATCCCAGCATTGAGCAAACAATAATCCATTATCTGTTTTGTGTTTACAACTGGAAGAGAGAACAGCATTTATCGATGAGACCAGCGAGAGCTTATTTATATGCAGAGTGTCCACCACCAGAAGTGAATACGCATTGTTTGCTATTAGATCAGTGGTTCTCAGTCTTATTTGCCCAGACACCCCTTGCAACATATTTCAGAACTTACAAGATTGATTCAAAAGGTTCATTCTATACTAACAGTGCTAAAAGATAAACATTTCCAACATTTTGAGTCTGCTTAATCTATGGTCCCAATTCCCCCCTTGGAATACTAAAATTCCCCCAGGAGTGGGATCCCCCAATTAAGAACCTCTGTATTAGACTGTTCGTGAAATGATGGCCAAATTGAAATATCAACATGAATGGTCAGCAAATTTATTTACAAGTAATATTATCAATCACAATATGAACCATTTATAGCTAGAAGTAAGTCTTTTGCCCCATCTATTGTCGTCTCTGCTTGCTAGGTGACCAGCCCATCACTCTAGTCCCCCCTCTGATCCATGTTGATCTTTTTCTATCTTAGAGTTATCCCTAACATTGCTCTTTCCATGGCTCTCTGTGCTATTCTGAGTTGGTTTTCAGCTCGTTTTGTTAATTTCCATGTTTCGCACCCGTACGTCATGGCTGATATTATGCAACCGTTGTATACTTTACGCTTTAAGCACATTGGCAAGGTGCTCTATTCATACCAAATGCTTTCCAACCTATCGTTATGCGTCGTTTTATTTCGCAGTCATGGTCTTTCTCTAGCTTTATTACCTGTCCTAGGTTGATGTATTCGTCGACCTCTTCTAGAGTCTCTCCTTCTATTTTTATGGTATTTTGGGGGACTTGATCGTTGAACATTACGTTTGTCTTTGTTCTGTTCATCTTTAAGCCTACTTTTTTACTTTCCCTATTTAGATCACTTAACATGTTTTGTAATTCTTCGGATGCCAAAATATCCTTGAAAGCATTTTCTGTATCTTTCCCTTTCCAGCGAATCTTTTGTGTTTTAAAAGGTTGTCCAAATGTTTAAAAGAAAAACAAGGACAAAAACAGACTCTGTTCAAAACCGGCAACGTTGTTTACACAACGTTTGACAGCATTTGACAATATTTGGCAACATTTGCTTTTGTAATAAAACTATTTGTTTCCAATTGTTTTTTAAAAAAAAGAATGTGAAGCTGTTAAGAGATTCTAAAAAACTCTCTGAAAATGGACACTCATTGGTTTTCTTGAGCCTTGCTACATTTTTGTATCCAAGTGTGTATCTATTTGTGTTACCCATACCACTACGCTTACAATATGAGATATGTTAAAAAAATCTCTTAGCTTATAAGATTATGAACGCTTTGTTACGTCACATTTTTCATTTCGAGAATTGATTTAAAAAATAATAATATGACGTAGTGTGACGTAAAAGAGAAACAAATCCTTTCTTTCTATAAGAAATATTTTCCTGTTTCAATTTTATAATAAGCCTGAAAGTCAGGCCATAGATGCGCTAGTTCTCTTCTTGAGTGAAGATCTAGCAAGGGCAGTGTTGCCAACTTTATTTTCAAGTTTACATCTAAAGCTGAGTCAAAAACATCTAGAAACATCTACATTCTCCAGATATCTAAAATCTAGGAAATATATTACATATTATTAATAAATTAAATGTAACTTTAATCCCCAACATTTATTTTATTAAAATATTACTTACCTATTTTATTACTATAAATTAAATAAAAATATTACTTATTTTATTAAAAATCATCTAAATAGCAATTTCTGACATCTGGAGGGTACCAAAAACATCTAGTTTTAGATGAAAAACATCTAAATTGGCAACACTAAATTGGCAACATATTTCGGTATGTCAACCCATCAGTCAGTGAAATAAGATCAATAGTTTGAACAACTCTTGGAATCTAAGATGTTTTTTTAAGAGTAAAGAGAATAGGCTTAGCACAAATCTAGGGAGGTAATTAACATTTCGGTATGTCAGTCAGTGACGGCAATCGATACTAGAGATGTTAGCGCATCTAGAAACGAAAGTTCTTAAGTGATAATTGCTGTCAACCTGAGTTCATTAAAATTCATGACTGTTTTTATATGAATATAAATTGTAAAATTAAAAGTTGAAAAGTTTGTGACTAGTAATTGGCAACCTCGCTGTCCTGGCACCCCTTTCTCTTCCCCGAATCACCTACAAAGCCGGGAGTCATTTTTGAAGACAATTAAAACTACAAAGACATACCATATACGACTCTAAACTGTGATTTAGATAATTATTTACTCTAATAATGAACAGGGTGATTTTCTTGGTTCGCTGTCCGTAACACTGGACTCTCCCAGGTTTTGCTGAATAAAAGAAATACCTCCTAGCCACCATTTCAAAATATGAACTATTCCCGGTAAACGAATTCAGTATTTTTTTTATTAAAAAAAAGGGAAACAATTCAATCTAAATATATCCGTGATTGTTTTCACTAGGATTAACTTATTACATCATATGAAAATAAAAAGATCAGGACGCACGTCGTATAGCAATGATCAGCAAGCTAAACCTGCTGACCGTTGTTAATGGGTTCGATCCTCATCGGATCTCCCAGTATAGATGGTCTATTACCAACTCATGCTAAATTAATATACAGTGAACCCTCACTATAACAAACTAATTGGGGGTGTTGTATAGCCCTCTTGGTACGCGGGAGGAAACTCCGGAACTTGGAGAAAAGGGAAGACTCGAAACTTGTTTATAAAATATGAGGATATATTTTTATTTCATAAGATACATTGTGTCGTGGCGGAGAATGAAGAGTGGGAGAGAGATAATGGGAGCCGACAGACTGTTCCCAACAGGGGAACTGGTCCCGTGCTCCCAAGCCCAGCTGCTGTCTGCCTCTCCTGTGTCTCCTTTCCGAGGGCCTCTGTGTCGGTTTTATCGGGCTCGAACGCCCACGCTGATTTTCCAGCCACCCCCTGCAAGTTCAGTGTCAATACCCTGTCTACGACCCCTGAACACCCGCTGTGTCCGTTTCCTGTCCTGGACGCCTTGCAGTCGATATCCTGTTTAACTTTCAACACCTGTAGGGGTAAAATCTGTGACCTTCGCCAGGGGGAAGGGGTTGTCGTTAAATCCGAAAGTTCGTTACACCCGATATCTTCCCGTCATTCGGTAAATAAGGTCCGTTTGATAGTTCGCCGCATTTAACGAACATCGTTCGGTAAATCTAATGGCTGTTCGGTTGGTCTTCGTTCTATTTTCAATCTTACCTTATATCGTTCGGTAACTTAAAGTAGAAGCCATGGTAGAAATGCATTGAAAAACACAACGCGGTAAGCACAGAACGCAGAACGAGGAACGAGTATCCAAGGAGACGAAGCCGTAACGACACTCGTGCGTGCCAGAATTCATTCACGCCAATACAACTCATCAGTTTTGGCACGCGAGCGATCGGCCATTGGTTCCCGCATTTATCGTAATTCGTCCAGTGAATAAGAAGAAAGTTCGGTTCTTTGCGGGAAGACGGGTCGGGAGATACACCAAAAAAAACTCCCTTACGAAATCACACCGGTGCTATAGAATAAAAGTATTTGTAACGAAAAGAATGGTAAAATAACGTAGATTTTTCGAATTCCTCATGTCTGAAAACCATGACCCATGTCTTTTAAAGTACTCAACTGGGAGACGGGATATAAAATTCTGTCTTTTTTGGTGTGTGCTGGCGACCATTTTGTTTTATGCAACTGAGGTAGTTCTTCCCAACTTTTGTCTTGGGAACATCTTTTTTCTGAAAGAGGACATCCTAAGGTACATTTTGGTACCCTAAATGTAGAATCGGGGGGGGGGCACGGTAGACCCTGCTGGCCCCCGGCCAAATGCAAAACAATTTATTAATTAACAATACGTTCATACAAAACTTAATACACATTCCCTCATTTTCATATGAATATTCATCTTTATTGAAACATGTGACACTCTAAAAACAAAAGTTGTTATGATTTTAATGATGGAATGAAAGTATCACAGGGCAGTGGCGTAGCAAGGGTACTCAGCGCCCGAGGGCAAAGATAATTCTGGCACCCGCACCCCTAAAATATTTTGATTATTTAGTTGCGACTTTTTTTCCTATTACGTTTTTTTAGGTATCTCAGGGTATCGCTACATAATGACTTTGGTTCCGTAACTTTTCTTCCTTTGACTTTTATTCCGGATATTCTTTTTTTAAATATATAAGAGAATTTGCGTTTGTGCCAAAAAATTAAATAATTGCTCAAAAATTAATTTTTAAAAGATTTCTTTCTTCCAAAAACCCGATTTGAATAATGTAACATTCTTAATTCTCCATGATTACTACTTCTGAAAGGTTGTTATTAAATAAAGACCAATTTCCGGCCAAAGGAAATGTTGCGCCCCTACACACCTTGCTACGCCAAGGGGGACGTCACATGAGATGTTAATATCATGTCGATGGGTTTCTGGAGATTTCGATATACCACAACCGGCGTGGGTTTCATGGAATTTATTCGCGACAGAAGCGAAGCAACTCAGCTGAAATTGATTCAAAACTATATTCTGGCGAGTATCATTATACACTCGGACGAATTTCCCCGGCGACAGAGAGATACGCTGACAATGCCCTCGAAAATAGAATGGCACGGATAGACGAAAATACCCAACGTCTTAAAGATTCTTTTTTTTTAATAAATTAAATTAAAATAAAAGTATTTAAATTAAAATTGAAATAAAAATTATTAAATTTTGAAAGTATTGTTAATTAATATTTCTTTTTGTATTAAAATAAATTATTGTTATTATATAATTTGTTTGCTTTGTAATTCTTTAATACATTCATTGTGGGTTTAGTCTTCCCGCAAAGAACCGGAAATTCGCAATGGTCCACGAGTTCGTTAAAACCGAAATTCATAAATCGTTGTTCGTTATAGCGGGGGTTTACTGTACTTATATAATTAATAGTATGACCTTTTTTTCTATCCGTAACACTGGATTCTTCCACTCAGAGTTAAATATTTGCTGATCAAAATACATCCTACCAACCATATGAAAGTACCGAAAATTCGTTATGGTCCACTTGTTCGCAGCATTTATCGAACTTCGTTCGGTAAATCCGAAGTTAGTTCGGGTGGATCTACGTGTTCGTTAAAGCCGAAATTCATTATATTGAGGTTCGTTATTGCGAGGGTTTACTTTACTTATATAATGAATAGTATGACCTTTTTTTTATCCGTAACACTGGATTCTTCCATTCAGAGGTAAATGTTTGCTCATCAAAATACATCCTACCCACCATATGAAATTACCGAAAATTCGTTATGGTCCACTTGTTCGCAGCATTTATCGAACTTCGTTCGGTAAATCCGAAGTCAGTTCGGATGGATCCACGAGTTCGTTAAAGCCGAAATTCATCATATCGAGGTTCGTTATAGCGGGGGTTTACTGTACTTATATAATGAATTTGTTTTCTTAAGAAACCGTTTCAAAGAAATTCAAATATATCCGTGCAATTTTCTTTTCACGGGTTTTAACCAGAATATGAATATACATTGTAAAATTAAAAGTTGAAAAGTTTTTTTACCAGTTATTACCATCATCGCTACCCCCGCCCCCGTTGTTTCTTTTCGCATAATCTCCATATTATCACGTACAAAGCCGGCAGACATTTTAAGACAATTAAAACTACAAAGATAAACCAAGTCATACGTCTAGACGTTGATTTAGATAATTATTATTCATATAAACGGTACAAAAATATCGCTTTAAAAAACCCCCAAAGGACCCATTACATATGCTACAATTGATAGCTATGAAAGTTTATTATATTCATTTGTTCATTAATTCCAGTCATTTATGACCGTACAACTTTTGAAGATACCATTTAATAAAACAAAGTGGATTTGGTTTTTCAAACATTGAGTTTAATACATGCGTATGATTAGCATTACACAAATGTTCCGGGAATTTGAATAGCGCCCGTGAACCAAATAGTAGTACGGACTTTTGCCACTACTCTTTTTGAGCAGTACCCTTTATGAGATCGCTGTATATTTGAACAAGACGATGGAAAATAGGTGTTAGAGCAAGTAATTTATTTTCATGATGAAATTTTCCTAAATTTTAGATAACACCTCATATATACACTTTGTTAATAGAATTGACAGTTATTATTTGAATGTTAATTAAACGTTTTCGTAATAAAGAAGAAATGTAAAAACAAAACAATTCATAAAGAATTACAGGTCCGATTAGTCATTCAATAGAAACCGTCGTGCGACCAATATATTTTGGCAGCATGATGTGTTGAGGGTAATCAATTAAAAAAATTGGAAAATAGGATGATCAATTAATAAGTTACTTCTTTCGACTTTTGTTGGGCAGTGATCACTAAGAAAATCTGAATTTTCAAAAAAAACAAGCGTGAACGTTGCCGGACAAAAACTAAGGTATCAATTTAGCATAAACTTAAATTGCAAATTGACCCTCTAGATCCATTGGTGTGGCCTGTACGCGTGATACTGTAGTTGAAATGGGGAGGGGGAAAACACCGACACATTTTCGAAGCAATGCGTCCAACGGCACGTCGATGCTGCAACACTGGGACAATTCCTTCAAGGGGAACTTTCTCGCTTAACACCGATAAGCTATCACGAAATCCCCAGTATAGGTCCCAAACACGATTCTGACGTAGCTTCAGTTGGTGAGCTACGGGCAAACTACCGAACCCTCGCGGCCGGGGCCTGTTATAGCCAGAAACCTCTCCACATCCGGGTTGCTAGCACTCAACATACGAGTCACCGAATCTCTACTTCGTATATATATTGGCGACCCGTTTCACTCGACTTTTTGCTCGCCATACCTCAAGCAGGTCATTTCCTCGGGCGAGTCCATTTCCATTTCGTCGCCATAGATACATACATAGCCAGACAGCCAGCGAGACTAACTTAAAAACTGAAGAAACCTATGTTGACAGTTTTGGTGACAGTTTTGGTTGATGGTTTCTAATAATATGTAATTGTTTTGACACTTTGCGTTATGCTTTCAAAATATTTTCGAAAAAAATCGAGCTTTACAAAATTCTAACGCAATACATTATGGAGACATTTTTATGAGCTTTTCACTGGACGAAAATTATCGCACACTTACAAGACGTTCCTTCATTGATGTTTATTAGAGAAGCGTTTAATTAGCTTTCAAGTAATTACCATATCTGCTATTAAAAAACACAGTGGGTGGAGAATTTCTGTTACACCCTGTATGTGTGCATTAATGTATGTACGAACGTTTTCCAAGCGTGCCTTATTCATATACAATGGATTACACTTGATAGGACCATCGGTTTTTAGGGCCAGCCGAACAATAGGATCAATTTTGTACGAACAGATTCAAACGTGTGTAATCATCGCTAATTTGCTTCGTTTATTATGACCAATGCTCCGTTCATTCGGACCAAGCAGCAGTGCTACCGAATTAACATTTTTTTTTAATAAAATCTGATAGAATTACTAAAAGTATATTTTTTAGTTCTCAAAACAATTATCTTTCAAATATGTTTAGCTAGTGACTCGTTAAATGTGAAATAACCGAACTCTCAAAAATATACCGTGTTATGTTGTGGTTGACTAAGTTACCTCCACTGCGTTGCTCATTGCTTCAAACGATTTTTTTAAAAATAAATATCTCTTCATAGAAAACGATTTGCATTGTTCGGTTAATCGGACCAGCCGGTTATTGGGTCCAAAATCGTTGGCCCCGGCGTGGTTCTATTAACCGGAATGCACTGTATGTGTGTGAGCGTATGTCTGTCTGTTCGTGAATACGTGTAGAATTGTTACGACCGAATCGCGTTGGATAGACCGGTTCTCGTACGATCACCGAAGTTAAGCAACGTCGATCCTGGCCAGTACCTTAGATGGGTGACTGTCTCGGAATACCAGGCGCCATAAGCAACTGGGTGTCACGCAGGAAGGCCCCTTTGGCGATCATGGTAATCCTCCTAAGGGGGATACCAATCTCTACGGTACGCTCAATAACGCAGGCCAAAGCTCCCACTCTCACCCTTAATCCTCTGACTGGCCTGGCTTCGAGCAACACAAAAATGAATGAATGATTGAATTTATAAGTAAATGTTTGGTACCGAAATGAAAAAAACTTTGTCTTATTTTGAATTTATATTTTCTTCCACCTTTACAGTAAGCGAGTGCGGCCCCGTCGGCTGGGGCCTAGAATACGTCGACTGCATACCCTGCAGAGGGGTAAGACCCCCCTCCCCCCAAACCGGGAGTCTAATTAAAAAAAGAAATCTTTCACCAAAGTCGCAAGACTATTTAAAATAAAAATAATCTTTCACATATTTAAAAAAACAAAAAACATGTCATCAAAGTCGCAAGCCTATATTTAAAAAGTAATAACCTTTAACCAAAGTCGCAAGACTCTAATTAAAGAAAAGTAACGTTTCACCAAAATCGCAAGACTCTATTAAAAAAACCTCCGACTTTCGGAAGTTTAAACTGATGTCGGCATTAAATGACCCATCAAGTGTTGATATGCCGCTAGACAAACAAATCAAACTCAATCAGTAAGCGAGTGTTACAGTTAAAAGCTTGAACACAGCACCGTAGAGCAGTGGTTAGCGTACCTGTCTTGATGCGATTGAAGAGAGTTCGTCTCCCAAACTATCCACCGTGTGTATGACCTTGTGCCGAGGACAGCGGAAAACTAACTACTTGGGCTTGAAACAATTCTGAACCAATTTCCTTGGCAATCACTTCCCCATTCTTAACGCTTAGCGATACTCAGAACTGTTGGTGAGTGCATTTGTCCTTATCAGTCGACACATACAATGATGGAAATGAGGGGGGAGGGGTTACGTGGGGGTACAGCGTATACCTACTTCTCAAATTCCAGATTTCCTATGTCCAATTTTTAAAAATAAATCTGTTCTTCTTTAAATTCAGAAATGAGCCCAACTAAGGTGAGTAAACATTGTTATTAAAATTCTTTGTGATTTTTACGCGATTGCTCTTTGTATTATTAAAATTATTTAAAAAACTAAAGAAAAAAAAAATTAAAAATTAATTTTTACGCGATTGATCCTCCGTAGCAGAAATAGGCAATGGTTGAAAATGTAATGTTCTCCGTTTACGAAAGATGGCCCCAGTCTCTACTAATGTAGACATTTATTATTAGCTCTCATTTTTCAAGTTACCCACGGGGTTTACAGAACCCCAGCTGCACGGGTTCACTTCACTTATCCCTGTGATCCCCGGCCATCATTTCGAGATACAGCCTTATTGTTCCCACAACCCATTTCAATCACTGGGCACATATACAACTATACCTTGATTAGTGCGGTTAATTCGTTCCAAAGTTTCACGTACCGTTCAAAACCGCACTCTTCAAGGTCTTATTGTAAGTTTGTTTTTTGTTTTCTCCAGCTTATACATAGTTACATTATTCAAATGGTTCATCGGACGATTGTTATTTGTGTTGTAAACACGACGTTTCGGCTGATCCATTCTTCAGCCTTCTTCAGGTGTAAAATCCGAGTGTGATGGGTTAAACAAAAGTTATGTTTAAAGGGGATAACCCTTATTGCACATGGCCCGGGTGATTCTGTGTCTTTGTCTTGTCGGGTTTAGGTTTGTTGAGAAGTGGAAGCCACATCGGGTTGACAACACAAATAACAAGAGGGAGTTCAATCGTCCGAAGGAACCATTTGAATATTAATGACCCTTCTCAAAACTATAGAGCAACACAAACAACAACAAGGAGTTCAATTGTCCGAAGAACCATTTGAATATTAATGACCCTTCTCAAAACTATAGAAAATATAGTTACATTAATTTGTACAGCAATACCGTAACCGTATTACATCAAAACCCGCCCTAATCAAAACGCGTTATTCAATGTATTACTGTATATTCAAATTGCGAGTGCTTCTCTGTTGGCTATTGATGTTACAATTTAATGGTTTAACAAATAATGTATTGATGATAAAGATAATACTAAGATCATTAGATCTATTCATATTTCAAATCTCGATTATTTCATTGTCACCAATATTTTTCTCACTTACTCTATATGTATTTATTATGAACCTCCGATCCAGTCAGCAGGACCTTGCGACCCAGTAATGAGTCGGGACCCCTACTTTGAAGAACCCTGAACTTGTCTGTGCCAAGGATAGCGGAAAATTAACTACTTGGGCTTGGACCAATTCTGAGCCAATTTCCTTGGCAATCACTTCGCCGTTCGTGATGCTAAGCGATATTCAGAAGTGTTGGTGAGTGTACTTGTCTTTATCAGCCGATCTATTGGCCGGCCCTCCATATATATTCAAATTGCTTGTGTTTCTCTGTGTTTTCGGACGTTTTCATTCGTGAAATCGACGTTTCGGGTTTTCATGATTGATCACATCACATTACTCCTTTCAATTTCATCCCCCAAATCCCGGCTTCGGACGATTCCCTGAACAGATTGCTCAGTGATAGAGACACACGGAGATTTTGCAAGGGTAAATAAAATAGGGTCGAAGAGGAAAAAAATATAGAAGAAGAAGAAGAAGAAGAAGAAGAAGAAGAAGAAGGAGGAGGAGGAGGAGGAGGAGGAGGTGGGGATGAAGGAAAAGAAAGAAGGAAAAAGGACAAGAAGAAGAAGAAGGAGGAGGAGGAGAACATGAAGAAGAATAAGGAGGAGGAAGGAAGGAAATGAAGAAGGAGGAGGAAATGAAGAAGGAGAAGAAGAAGGAGGACATGAAGAAGAAGGAGGAGGAGGAGGAGGGGGAGGAGGAGGAAATGAAGAAGGGAAAAGGAGAAGGAGAGCAAAAAAAAGATATTTTGAAGCTTTGAATGGAAATGGCGAGAAAAGGAAACAAAACGTGAAATGCGGAATGACGGGAGAAGTTTGTAAAGTGAAAATAGACGGAAAAAAGTGAGAAAGAGAAAGTTGGAATTGTTCTGGACACAAAATGAGGAAGGAAGGCTCGTCGAATTTAACGCTCAGAGGGCGTCGCATAGAAGGTAAAAAGGAGAAAAGTACTTGAAGGGTTCGAGCAGGTGGAAGGTAGACAGAATACCGGAAGGCGTAGAAGAGCATGGGTTGCTGAGAGCGACAGGAGAAAGCAAGTTGTGGAGTGCCATGAGCACCCACGTCCTGAGGGGACATGGCTCATAAAGAAGTGAAAAAAAAGGCAAGAAGTGAAATAAAAAGGGTGTCAATGGATGTGTGTTGGTGAGAAAAGACATAAAAAGTGGTGAAAATAATAAATAAACAAAAATGAAATGAACAAACAACACAAAAGTAAGAAAGGTGAAATACGAGCAAGAAATAAAGGAAAAGGAAAAGGGGGGAGAATGGAAAAGTGGTAAGAAAAGAGAGAAAAGAGAAGCGAAGAAAAAAGCGGGAAAAGACACAGAAGAGAAGTTGCGGGAAAGTAAAAAAGGGCGGGAAAATGGAAAGAAAATGTGGGTAGTTAAAAAAGGCGGGAAACTAGTGAGAATGGCTAAAAAGGCGAGAACAGAATGGATGAGAAAAAGTATATTAGCACAAAAGGAAGAGAAATAGAAAATTATAGACCATACATGCGCGAGTTCTCTCCCTTATACTTTCAGACATATATAGAAGGTGGGGAGAAACAAGAGATGGTGGAAGTGTTCTGGTATGTCAGCCTGTCAGTCAGTTAGTGACGGCAATCGGTACTAGAGATGCCCGCGCAAATATTAAACAGTACAAAATGTGGAAGGACAGTGTCAGACAGTTTTTGGTTTTTAGTACCTCAATCCCATCATCTTTATAAAGGCCGACAGCAGTAGAAACAAGGAAAGGGATACATTTTTAAAAAATTAAAGTTTAATACCTAGGAATTAAAACAATAACTTTGAGAATAATAACGATGAACATAGTTGGTTGGAATAATAGTGATACGGAAAAGTAAAAAAAAAAAAATTGGAAAAATACTAGACAGATAAATTGAGAACGGCTGGCGCCATTTAAAAGGGTAAACAGATAAACAACAGAACAATAAGTTAGATCAAAGGAGCTAACAACGATAACAGCAGCGACATATAAATAGAAGAGAGGAGAACGGAAAATAAGCCACGCCTTAAACACCCCCAGGAAAAAATAAGCCGAGAATTTAGCATAAGAGACTCTGCAACAAATTAACTTGCATCCATTTGAAAATCTTACATGTGAAACCAATTGTACGATTAGTTATGGATCAATAAAAAATCATTCATAAAATATCCGCTCTACCGTAGGTATCGAGCATTCTCCGAAAATAAAGGTCTACTGTGATTCTTATGCACAATTGTGTTGCACTTTGATGACTACGGATTATATAATTATAAAGACAGCGCCGGTGTGAGCGACTGCTAAACGCGCGGCCTAGATCGTGTAAGTAAATAATGGTTCTGCTCTACCGATTGAGCTAACTTCGTCTTTATAATTATTATATATATATATATCCAATGGAAGAAAGAACGCGGAACACGTTTTATTACGATTTTTCAAACTGATTTGAAACAACTACTGTCTACTAATCTTAAGAATATTTTACTGTAAAACAGCGAACTGTAACATTGGGAAAATATTCTTAAGATTAGTAGACAAGCACTTTTCCAAAAGTAACCCACTCAATAAGATCTTCAATCGTAACACCCTAAAAATTAGCTGCACTCGTAACACCCTAAAAAATAGCTGCACTAGCAACATGGCAAAAATAATTACCACTCACAACAGAAAATTACTTAGCACCGATAACGATAGAGCTAGCAAAAACCAACCTAATTATAATTGTAAGTCCCCTGAACAGTGACCCGTAAATAGGCAGTGTCTAACAAAAAACGTAGTTTATAAGGCAACAATACGTATAATGGAGATCCCCAATACAGTCAAATATTATCTAGGGGCTGAAAAATTGAATTGGAAGAGTAGGCTATACAACCACACTAGGAGTTTCAAACACAATAAGTACAGATACAGTACCACGCTATCGAAATACATTTGGGAAGTAAAGGAAAAAGGGCTCACACCCGAAATTAGCCGGGAAATACTAACTAGAACAGCTCCACCGATAGGTTTTAGGGGTAAATGTCTAATCTGCTTAGAAGAAAAATATAGAATCTTAAACATTAGAGATAAGTCAAATTTGTTAAATCATAGGGAAGAGATCATTTCGCGATGTAGGCACAAAGACTAGTTGAGACTAAAATTAACCTAACAGCAAAAATATGGCAGGCAATAATAACACAATAAAATTAAAATTAAATTTTACTCTCCAAATACACAGATATCTTAAGAATATATAGAGTGTGTAGAATAAATTACAGTTTAATATTAAAATAGAGAAAGCTGTACCGACGACCCCCACACCCACGACCTCTACCGGCAAGAGAGTTGAAGATGAAGATTGAAGAAGTCAAGGCAAGTGATATGAAAGGTGGCCGATGAAACCAGCTTTGATAGAGAAATCTTTATCACCCCTCTTGCCCCGACGAAGAGGTCGTAGTAGCAACCTCAAATCACCACTCCTGCTTCTAACAGTTACAGGGGAGAATAGTAGCAGCCTCAAACAATCTCAGTGGTCACCCAAGAATATCATGGAAGAAGATATATAAACCAACCCTTGTAGTGATCGTAATAAAACGTGAAACAGTCTGTTACTGTAGGGAATCGAGTTCCGCGTTCTTTCTTCCATTGGATATCTATCGTTCTGCCCATTATTTAGGGATACCGTCGCTGAACACATCCGTTCTACGGACTTATATCGGGAAATATTTTTACCTAAAATATTTCCCCATTTCATATTAGTGAGAGCCTAGAGACGCCGGGCAAATATAGGCTCTCACTAATAAGTGTCATTATAATTATCATATTCTGTCTATTGGATATAAAATTATCCATCATTTGATTTCATACTGTCGACATAAGAGAGCCGCATTATATTCGTGCCTAAATTCAGAACGTGTGAATGGAGAAGCCAACCAAGTGTAGGATAAAAATACTCCTGTCTATCATCTGATCTTCGTTAGTTCAGTCGGTAGAACAGCACCGCGTATAGGTAGCTTCCATGGTGGACGCGGGTTCGATCCCCGCACGAATTTCGTTTCTTTATTCACATTTACGATTTAGGCCGCTCGTTTAGCAGTCGCTCACACCGACGCTGGGCAAATATAGGCTCTCACTAATAAGTGTCATTATAATTTTATATATATAGTTTAAGGGAAAAAAAGGAAAATAGCCAGGCTTGGGTTTAGATGTATTTATTTTATAGGTGTTTTGACATAAACATAGTAATTGTTAGCCTTTACCGGTTTCGATGTGCGTTGTCAAAAGGCACTTTTGACATGGCACTTTTCGGATTCCTCCTATTCACAGAGCAATCCAATTCTCTTGTGTTTTCCTCCTCATTTTCTGTTTTTGGGGTGGCCTTCTAGGGTTCTTACTATGTTCTACATTGGTTTAGCTACTGCTTTATTCATTTTTGGTTATATTGAGGGGTCGTCTTTTTTTTTTAAAGACAAGAAAACTATTTCTTGTGTTTGTGTTTTTATATATATATAAGAGGGTTGATATTAAACAGATTATCTGTTTAATACCAACCCTCTTATATATTGGATAGCTCTGTGAATAGGAAGAATCTGAAAAGTACCAGGTCAAAAAGAGGACAGGGGGAAATTCTTCTAACAGAAAGAAAAACTGGTCATTGCTGACCTGAAGATTGCAAAGGCAAGTAACACGGTGAAATCAGCCTGTCATTAATAACTTGTTTCAATATGGAATATTAGCTCCAAATAATAGTGTTAATGATGATATTTACTTATTCATATGTCGAGCACTCTGTTTAAATATTATCAACAGCATATATCGGATTTCTTATATATACGACTATATATATATATATATATTGAAAGACAATTGAAAGAGAAACAGTAAAAAGCTCAAAAGAAGGCAGAGGAAAAACCTGACTCGGCCAATGTCTATGAGAGAAAATGTTGGTTTCGGGCAATGCGCCAATAGTTCAAATGGGTTTGTCCACTTAGAACGGAATAATTCGGATAAAGGAAGAGGATTTGCAGGCCAAAGATCGGCCGGTGTGCCGAACTTTGATGAAATGTCCATCAAAGTGAAAGGACGGAATATGTGGACATCTGCACATGAAAACAGATTTGATTCCAATTCAGCCTTGTGTGTGTGCATCACCATCAATTTCAAATGCATCTCAAATATATACTAGTTTACTCGTGACGTCAGAAACTGTAATCTAACTATAATTGTAGAAATAATTGTAGAAATCTGTGTGTGTGTGTGTGTGCGCGTGCGTGCGCGTGCGCGTGCGTGCGCGTGCGTGCGCGTGCGTGCGCGTGCGTGCGCACCGATGTAACTCGACAACTGTCCATTGTACGAAGTTGAAATTCGCCATATATATTAGTCAACACACCAGGCATTGCAATGTCGGGTTTGAAGTTGTTTGGGTCAGCGGTTCTCGAGAAATCTAATAAAGATAAATAAAACATTACAGATTATAGATATTTTATCTAAATCTATAGATATAAATCTAGATATAAAATATCCAAATTGACAACACTGAAGAGAAGTAATTGAAATACTTTGAAGCTCTAGTTTGGTACGATGGACGGAAATCTATTTTACATGACAATTATGGCAGGCTGCTTCACACACCATGAGGTCCGGTCCCTTCCAAACATGCACCTTTGATCCTAGTCTAATTATCATCTAACTATAATTGAAGAAATCTCTGTGGATGATTGTATATGCACTGGGATTACTCGACAACTGGAAATTGTAAGAAGTTGACATTCACCAGATATATTAGTCGGCACACAAGGCAGTGCAATGTCGAGATTGAATTTGTTTTGATCAGTGGTTCTCGATAAATCTAATAAAAAATAAATAAAAACCTACAGATTATAGATCTTTTATCTAAAATTGTAGATCTAAATTTAGATACAATATGTCTAAATTGGCAATAGATCTATATTTAGATATAAAATATCTAAATTGGCAATAGATCTAGATCTAGATATAATATATCTAGATGTAGATATAGAATATCTAAATTGGTATTAGATTTAATCTAGATATAATATATCTAGATTGGCAACATATCTAGAGATAGATATAAAATATCTAAATTGGCAACACTAAAAGAAGTAACCGAAATAATTCGAAGCTGTCTGACGTAAAATTATTTTACATGACAATTATGAAAGGCTGCTCCACATACGGTAAAGTCCGGACCTTTCCAAGCATGCATCTTTGGAACGGGTAACTGCCCTATGAAATACAGGGATACACATTGGATTTTATATAAGTGGTTAATAGAGAATTGCATTGCATTGAGCTTGAAGAATAGCCATCCGTTGACGATTTTCTATTATCTTTTGTTTCTGTTTTTAGATTGAATGTGCAGAAACTGCCTGAATCTTATATATAATGCGAACATTGCTGTCTTTAGTGATGAATAATTTGTCAACCAAATAAAATCCAGAAACAGGTTGATCATAAGTGTCCAGGAATTGATATACGCTGCAGTTTCTTTCTTCACGTATGCCCAATATGCTGTAATGAATTGTGTAAAGTAAACAATGTTGGTTTTCTTACAGATAGGTTGTTTTTTTTTTGTTTTTGTTTTTTGTATAAGAGAGGAAGTTTGATCTGAACTCACCCATTCGAAAAAATAAGGGAAAGACATTTTCCTCTTTGTATGAAGTTGTGAATCTTTCCAAGGACAAGCAAAACGCTATCAAATTGGACAGAGGAGCATGCTACAAAGGCTCATAGCAGCTTACAGATCAGGGCGTAACGTAAACCTAGAATATATCCCCCAGCATGAACTCATGGCGGTCCCACTGTCATTGTGGTAGTGTAAATTCCACTCACAAGTCACTATCAGATTAGATTTTCAAATGAGCTTTGAAAATCTACTCTGGTAGTGAAACAGAGTTTAGATTTTGTATGAGCCCCTGTTTTGTCTTATACATGGCCGTCGGAACCGGGGCGGGGACTTCAGACCCCGAATAATTTGCTAATGTGTGTTCCTTATTTTTTCGAAAAATGCTACAAAAAGCTAGCTTTAAGATTACAGAAAGAGTAAATAAACCAATTATCCCCGTCAATTATTTTTTGCTAGTTCATAGGTGTATAATAGACTTATCCCGAGTCTCGATTTCAATTTGATAAAACAAAGGAAAAACAAACCTTGACCTCTAGTTATCTTTGATTCCCAACGCGCATCGTTGTTTTAGAAATACATGATTTATCTTTGACCACAGTAATGTCGATTTCGATTGGACTTGACTACCTTGGTTTCATTTTCACAAAGAGACCCAGGAAAGGTCTATTTCCATAACCGAGATTTATTTGAATAGGAATGGGTACTTGAATTGAACAGGAAACATTAACCAGCGTGAATGGAGATGATGAAGATGTGTCCCTATTAACTCCCTTTACTTGCAAATAATAAATTACAACACTTCGTTATCGATAGTTCTGTTTGTTAATTGATACCACAAACTTTAAATGAAATCTTTATATAATTCATTCGCATAAATATAAAGCATTCCTTCCGCTTGTTTAAGTTCATTCGATTCTAAGGTAGATTTGTTTTTGCGCTTGGTTTTGAAGGAATCTTAAAGATTTCAGTCATAGAGGTACTTGATTTTTTGACACTGTATTTTGTGGTTTTTCAATTCAACGACCATGATGTCTAAAAGAACGTCCGATCGATTGACTCCAGCAGAGCACTATGACGCAGATTCCGACTCAGTATTCTGCTTTACCCATATTAAAGCATTTCAATACAACATGATTTCATCGACAAAAGATGAAGTTGCTTTCACTGAGACAGGTTTCCAAAATTGGAAAACAGCGTTGGCAAAAGACATTGTCAGAGTGTCACAGAGAAGCTATTGCTCAAAATGTCATTAAGACACTATAAAAAGATTGTAACGATGGTGTTTATGATCTGTTCTGGGAGCGAGTATTGAAAAGAAAAAAAGGAGCTCAATGGTGATGATGCAACACTACCTTGCAAAAGGAGACTGCCACAAAGGCTTGATGACGACAATGCAGAAACCATCCACTGTTAACTCCAAAATTATCGCCAGATCTACTTTCCAGGCACTTGATACAGAAACAAATTGTATCAAAGAGAGATTTGACCAGCCAGATTAAAAAACTTTAAAATAATCTTATGCTATAGAAATTAAAATGGGAAATTTTTTATAGCTAAATTTTAGGGCAATTTGTCTTTTCTATTTTATTTTGTAATAGATTTGTAATCTTACAGTGATTTTTTAAAATCAATTCTTTTAGAATACTACAGAAATTAAATTGTTATAGCTAAATTTTAGGACAATGTCGTATATGTTTAATATTCTAATAAATAAAACAATCTCTTTTTTAAAAATGATTCTTAATTTCTTTAAAACCAATTTTAACGTTATGATGAGTTAAATAACTTGTTTTTTTAGCTTAATTTTGCGTGAAAGAAGCTTTTGTATAGTATTATTGTTTTTCGGTCGATTTTGTTTTAGATTGGTCTTTTATATTTAATTTTGTAATTGATTTTTAATCTTGCGGTGATTTTGTTTTTAATCAAATTTCCAAGATTTTTAGAATACTACAGAAATTAAATGTACATAGATAAATAATATTAGCAAAAAACTCTGCATTTAGGGCGAATAGCTCACACTCACAGTGTATTCAGTTACATCTTGGCTAGCCTCGTTGTTAGGCTGGTGAAACTCTATACTTGCGGCGCTGAAAGGTATCGGGACTAAATAATCTGGCGCTGGAACGGCCTGTGCTGAAACGGTGTCGCTTTATCGGCAACGCTGAACTGGCAGCGCTGAAACGTACCTAATGTTGAATGCTCGTATTGGACTGGACACGTCACATCCTTTTTGGGAATGTTGCTCAATTGTGTACTTTTCCATGATCAATTTCCAAGGGTTCGTTTATGTATCCGAAAAGAGCAAAAACAATGAATATTAAAATAGAAAAGATTACAATTGTTTTAAATCCAGTGGAGTACCTAGGTTTGGTGTCACCCGGGGCAGTAACTCATGGTGCCCCCCCCCCCGCGAAATTGCTCTCTTCCCGGAATATCTAACTTTTTTTCTTGGGAACATCTTTTTACTGAAAGAGGACATTCAAAGGAACATTTCGGTACCCTATTCATGGGACCCTGGGGTGGGGGTGCCGGGTAGGCCTTGCTGTTCCCCGGACTACACCTTTTACATTTGTGCTTATAACAAAAATTCCCCAATGGTTCATGTCTTGGGGTTTTTTTTCTGTTATTCTACATAAAATCCCGTTTCGGTTCGTACCAAATTTGTTAACGGTGTATTTACTTCCAGGTTTGACCATTTTTTTGGTCTTATACTTTAATGTGTTTTCTTTTTCACGCTTAGTTACATTAATTTGTAAGCAATACCGTAACGGTACTATATCAAAACACGCACTAATCAAACCCGCTCTATTCAAGGTATTACTGTAAACTGTAAAATTTCTACACCAGCTGTAAAAAGGAAATGAATTAGACAAAAACATTTCTGTAGTCAGTAAAGACCCTCGTCTAATAAGGACAAACTATCTATTTCATATATGCTGTCATTCATACCTATCAAGTCTCACGCATTTTGCGTGAGGCTCACATATTTTGATACGTTCTTACGGTCTCACGCATTAATGGAAAATTCTCACACATTTTATAAAAAGTGTAAAATTCTCACGCATTTTATGAAAGGTGAGAAATTTTATAAAAAGTGAATCTTTATAAAAGTGTGAATCATTTGGGTAGTGATTTTAACCAATTAAACGTGTCCGGAAATGCTACCGCGGGACTGTGATTTGCTGCGGGCCCCCTATCTGCCGCACGTCGAAAGGGTCTATTCATTCCATTCGCACACATGCTAGGAGTAACATCGCAAGGTCAACAATGAGTATCGAACATTCTTGCACCGGCTGTCCGCCAAAGAAAATGAGATTGAATGAATCTATGACTTACGATTCTCACTCATTTTCGACATTGAAACTTGACAGGTACGCGTCATTTTGGACGACATGTGTATACTAGTTTATTCATAGACGCGTACTCGACCGTTTCTGTTTTTTAACATCGAGGCGACTAACACATATATTCTCATCCTGTCGAAATCCATTTCACAACACGGAAGCAACACATTTATCAATCGTCTCTGTGTTGCAGTTAAATCCCCCGAAAACTTCACGAGACTGAAATGTGCAATACTTTCTCATCTGATTCTCATTTGAAAAAGTTTGTTCTGTCCGTAGTTCGAGCAGACAATAGCATGAAGGGAATAGATGAGTATATGCACGTA
>VCCN01003888.1:4107554-4118145 GCA_006491835.1 Architeuthis dux
AAAAAGGTGTAATTTTAAACGGAAACTACAAATAAGACTCCTGTCTGTATGAATGTATCGGCAAATCGCAACATAAATTCATATCGATAAAACTCACGAAAGCCTATGTAAAGTTACTAAAATAGAAGAATATATCTCTAAAAGGGTGTAATTTACTCAGAAATCCTAAATACGACTCTTTTCAGGATGGCGAGCGAGAGAGACGGTGGTTTGTTTATAAGTAGCTCGGGGCGCAAATGTCCAGGGACGCAAATGTCGGAGACGCAAATGCCATGGGGCGCAGACGTCCGGGACGCAAATGTCTATAGACGAAAAAAAAAAAAGAAGAAAAAAGTGAAAATAACGTCCAGTGTTTGTTTTGCAGCGAGCCGTTTCAAAGGCAGCGTGCACTGCCTTCCACTCTCTCCAATACCCCAGTTTCCTGTACCTCCCAACACCCCAGCTTCCGATGACTCAGCTTAACATACCACCATCTCCATTTTTTTGAGTCTGGGGACGCCCAGAATTTTCCCCATATACCGTATATGCTAGTATATGACGGTCATTTAATAAAATAAAATAAACTATGCACATATTACACTGTGCCTAACGTGCTGGTATGATGAATAGGGGACCGTTTTCTGAAGCTCGATATGGACAGTTAGGGGGCGTTGATGAGTTGCAGTGGTAGTACTACAAATATTATTGTAAATCATTCGTCTTCTATTCCAGTATTTACAGTAAATTAATGGTAATTTCTTCTTCGCTTTACGCCATTTAGGCTTACAAAAAGGTTTTTATATTCTACTTTCGGATAGCAGGTGAAACTGGTTCACCAACTTCTCCGCGCATGTCTATCCCGCGCCACATCTGAACGCCGACTTTACCGCGCACGACCGCTAGGCACAAGGATAACTGAGCACACGATAACTGAGCGCATCTCAGCGCAAAAAGAATCAACACAAACTATGGAATTAAAATAATTTATTGTGATACAAAAATTAAAATTAGTTTTTAGTGAATTAATTTACTACTGTAGTTCAATTTTGATAATTTATTGTTCGCAGGAACAAACTATATGGAATTAGAACGAAAATGATTTATTAAAGAAATTGAAATATGGGAATGGGTTTGTAAACAAACTATAAAGGTATTTATTAAAATATTAAAATCATTTTTCCTATTTCGTAGTAGTACATTTTATTGATGTAAACAAAATATAAAACTATTTATTAAAACATTATATTTTACTTCGCAATACGTACTATATTTTCTAGCGGAATGACTTTGTAAACAAACTATCAGGGTTGCCATTTTGGTTTTGCCATAAACCTTTGTTCATTTTGACTTTGTTGCAGTAGTATTATTAATAGATTCTTATCTTTGGTGTCTAATTCAGTATTGCAATGATTTATAAACAATTTTGGATATTGGCCATTGTTGGCCATTCTGACTTTGTTGCAGTAGTATTTTTAATAAATTCTTATTTGTTGTGTACTTCAGTATTGCAATGTTTTATAAACAATTTTGGCATTTGGCCATGTTTGACCATTTTTACTTGCATTATTATTATTAATATATTCTTATCTTTGGTGTCTACTTCAGTATTGCAATGTTTTATAAACAATCATTACTATTAAAAAAATGTTATACTACTATTCGCCTTCATCTTAATTTTTCAGTTGCTTTTATATCACAACTTTACTCTGACTGTCATTGTAAGGTTGTGATAAAAAAGCAACTAAACAATTAAGATGAAGCTAAATAATAGCATTAATTTGTATTTAAATTAAAAATGATGAGTGGTCAGTCAATTAATATCCATCAGAAACCAAGCGAGTTTCTCTTGATCACAAAATTTGGTGGGTGAGGAAATATGAATGAATGGTCTCTTAAGCTTCCATTACTTTCTCCCCTCCAAAAGAAATGACTGAGAAAGTTAAGGAAAAGGGTTGCCAGTTTGGCCTTTTTATAGCCAAATTCGACAAATCTAGCCTTTTCGAAAAGCATTTGGCCACGTATGCATCTTTGACCAATTTTACTCTGTTGCAGTAGTATTTTTTAATAAATTCTTATTTTTGCGGGATGTACATCAGTATTGCAATGTTTTATAAACAATCATTATTATTAATTCTTTTTATACTACTTTTCACCGTCATCTTAATTTTTCAGTTGCTTTTTATAGCAACTTTCTCTGACTGTCATCGTAAAGTTAAAATTAATGGACTGTGTGAACCGAGTTCAAACTCAAACTCCGACTGAAACTGACACAAATGCCCTAGGGAAATGCATGAATCCGTCTCCTCTCTACCCAGCTATCGATAAAATAGCGTATAGTGAAGTAAGTGACGCCATTTCGGGTGTTTGTCGCCTCTAAGTCTATTTCACATATTGCAAGAACTAGCGGAGACAGTGAAACTTGTGATATGTGAATCCCGGACAGGGACGGCTGATACCGTAGCCAGCGTAAGGGCACTAACTTTACTTTCCGATCATTGTTCTGAATGTCGAAGCTTCCAAAGTTTGATTTTTGTTGTTCACCTTCCTGTTTGATTCTTGTTAAATCGATATAAAGACGAAATCAAATTATTGGATTAGAAAAATGTTTTTAGCTAAAATGGCGATGTAACATTTTGGCGGCCATGTTCGTCTTTTAAAAAAAATTCTTTTATCTATTAGGAATTACTCTTTTTCTATTTGAAAATGCCCTGGGCGTTGCATCCGATTTTAATTTGATTCATAGGTCGGGCAGCTTTCATACATAACACATCTAATTCGTGCTTCTTGCGTATATACCAGGGGTGGATTCACCCTGTTAAGCTGACCATCTTCCAAAATTGGGGGGCAACATTTTAGGAGTTCATTTTCATTTTAGGGGTTCATGCTCCCCAGTTAAAATTGCGTTTCAGGGCATATCAGCTACTGAAATTAAGATAAGTAAAAATTTTCGGAAAAATTCTAAGGGTCTTGCAGGTTGTCATGTGTTGAGACGAAAAGATTTTAAACTCGGGAGACGCTGAGAAAACTGTATAAATAAAAACTTTCGGAAAAATTCTGAGGAAACCAGAAGACCCTGGCAGACCCCTGGATCCGCCCTTGTATACATATATATATATATATGTGCGAATCTATCGATGTTTAGTTCCCAATTTCTATCTATCTATCATAGATATCTATCACATGTAAACTAGGTGCTATCACGTGATATCACGGTTTTATTTGTTTTGTTTTGTTTTTAACAAATACTTCAAAACTTCCATTCACGATCACGATCATATATATAGTGATGAAGCATATTCTGGCAAAAGATGAACATTCAAACAATAATCACAATTGTATTTTATAGCCGGCAGTATTTAAATTTAGTAAACGTAAACAGGATTTTGTCTTTTCTACTGACTTTACGATTACTCTACCAAACCCTTTCACTCTGCTCTAACACATTTTTGACCTAACATTTCTTTTAGGAGATGTTTGCATCACACATCAGGAAATAAAAGGAGTTTCCAGTTGTCAGGAATTAATGGAAGCATTACTTTTTCCCTTTCTTTCACCATTTCCCCCCTTCTTCCTTTTTTTCTTCTTTTGTCAAACTGTTAGAAACTTAGGCTGCCGTGGGCGGAGTTAACACTTTGACCCTCACAAATGTTGAAAGTTATAAACAAGATATTGACGAAAACCCCAAACTGCAAGGTGTCAGGGACAGGAAACAGACACACCAGGTGTTCAAAATTCATAGACAGGGTAAAGACTAAACCCTGACTGCAGAGGACGGGCTGGAAAATCAGTGTGGGCGTTCGAACCCGATAAAAGCAATACAGAGGCCCTCGGAAAAGCAGAGAGGCAGAAGGCAGCTGGGCCTGGGAGCCTTGTTGAGAACAGTCTGTTGGCTCTCATTATCTCTCTCCCGCTCTTCATTCTCCGCCACGACACAATGTATCTTATGAAATAAAAATATATCATCATATTTTTATAAACAAGTTTCGAGTCTTTTTTTTCAGTTCAGGATTTTCCTCCCGCGGACCAAGATGGATATACAACAAAAATCCAGTACAAAGTCTGGAGTTGGCTTTCTTTCCCTACCGTAACACGAACAACAAGAACAATCCTCACCAACATTATGGGTGTAAACCGATATGTAAAATTCACATTCCCTCACGACCAACTGATTGCCAGGAGGCTGTCTTACTGATTGAGATTTTCCTTCCTTTTTCATTCTTTCCTTCTTTCTTTCTTTTTTTTCCTCTCACCATTTTCCCCTCTTCTTTCTGTTTTCATTCTTTCTCTCTTTCTGTTCTTCTAATTATTTTCCTTCCTTTCTTGTTCTTTCCTTCTTTCCTTCTTTCTTTCTTTCTTTTTTCAACAAACAACAAACATGCTTGTTGGGTAGGCGTCAAATCAATTCCGCTCTCTCGTTGCGGGCATCTCCAATCAATGCGAGACATTCTCTCGGGATATTGTAATCAAAATTCATAAAAGCAATGAACAGATGCCCAGAACAGATAGACACAAGGAATATCACCTGGGTTATGAAAACTGGCTTTTCTTTTCTTATGAAGACAATGATGATCCTTTTCTCGTCCACTAATAACAATATTTACCTGGCACAGGACTTATCCTGTCGTCTGTAAGTTCTGAACATTTCTGACAAGACAGATCCAGCTGTGATTGTACCATAGCGAACGGGTGCATAAATCAAAATAGATAGATAGATAGATAGATAGATAGATAGATAGAGAGATAGATAGATAGATAGATAGATAGATAGATAGATAGATAAACGAAAAGAAAATATCGGATGTTCATAATATACAGATTGGCACTAACTAAAACAATCGACTTGTCACTTTTGGTAAACAACAGTGGTACTTTTGATAACATCAAAGGGTAACTCAGGAGGAAGGGAAATACGAGTCAAAACATCGACGGAAAATACTTAAAAATAGAAATCTGTTTAATAAACGAGCACGGGTGAATTCAAGATAGCCAAAGTTCAAAATATACAGACTAAACAAGATGAATGAATTCAGCCTTTAGAAACACTAAACAACTACACTAAAATAAGACTGACAGAGCGGAGGAAAAACAGAGTGTCCCCCAGATACGGACTGAGCAGTCATCTCCGAAGTTGCTTCGACACCCACTCTCTCTCTCTTTCTCTCCCTCTCGATTTTATGGGAATATCTGTGTGTGACAAAACTTTCTGTAGAATTACGAATAAACAGTATATTCTTTTACAAGAAAAAGCGTCTCCGTCTCGACCCTTCGTTACGTTCCAGACCAATTCTTTCCAGAGACTAACCTCTGTCTTCCCGAAGTCCGGACACATCGTGCCCCTAACACCGTCCACACCAAAGAGTGACGAAATCAACCAACTGCCGTTGAACGTTTGTCGACAACATCCAAGAAGACGATAACGTTACATGATACCATAGTCCAGTGGTTTCGAAAATGTGGTCCGTGGACCCCCGGGTGTCAGTCAGATAATGGTCGGGGTCCAGAGTTGAAAATGTAAATTAATAACATGAATTTAAAATTAGGATAACTGAGCATGACTTGAGAATTAACTAAATCAAATATTGAACCTGACATTGCGAATCTTGTGACAGAGCAACATTATCACCCATCGCACAGCTATCAAAAACATCATTATTGTACACAAACCTGTAACATATATTAGGATTCGAATAAATGTAATCCATTCAGAATCGCACGGATTTTAAAAGTCCACGAGTTGCTTATTATTGTAGTTCATTAATTGCAGTCAAAAAACTAAATGATAAAAATAGGGGTCCGCCGAAATATTTCCTTTACAGAAGGGGTCTTCGAGTTTCGAAACTACCGCCATAGCATTTGAGAGTTTCCTGAGGCGTGGTATTAAGTAGTCAAATCAAGACGTCCCAACATTCGTCCTGTGACATCAAGACAAGTGATATCAGGATGCGTCCGGAGACCAAGCCAAGCTTGCTCTCACGCCCTCGCGACACTCGTTGCGGGGGCTAGAGCGATTTTTGATACTGCTCACATGTACGCGTGTGGGACCCCACATTAAATCGACCTTGAGTCACGCCCTTCCCTCGTGGGGAGGCTGGCTAAATAGATACTAATAACAATACTGGATTCTATAATAATAATATAAATACTGTCTATATTTTTGAGAAGGGTCATTAACATTCAGATGTTTTTTTCGGACACGTAAACTCCTTCTCGTTGTTTATGTTGTTAACACGACGTCTCGGCCGATTCATTCTACGGCTTTCTTCAGGTGTAATATGTACTTTACACTACCGGAATAAGAGATCACAAAAATACTTTCTGTTTTTTACGAATATTACTTATTACACGACAGAAGAATGAAACGGCCGAAACGTCGCGTGAACAACATAAAAAAAGATCAATTGTCCGAAAAACTATTTGGAAGAACAATATAAATATTCAAAGTGTTTTTGGACTTGTTTATGTTGATCACACGACGTTTCGGACGATCCATTCTTCGGTCTTCTTCGGGTGTAATATATAATATCCGTGAGGGAAGAGAGCCTCTTTTTCTGGTCTCTTTCTCCGGTAGTGTAAAGTAAAAAATTAAAAAACGGTATCAAACAAAAACGATTTATCCCGGTTGGCATATTAGTGACCATAATTTGCTCTTCACTGATCAAAGGAGACACGAGATGGATTTCTTTGCTTAACAAAGAAAAGAACTGAGAACAATTCCATGATAAAGAAATTATCGAACAAGCTCTACTGCACGCGTTATAAATTAATTTTACAAGCGTTGCTGTAAACTTTTAAATTTTCTGTTTAAGTTCAATAGTCCGCAGAACTCTTTGAACGTTTATAACCGTTGTCAAAATTATAGAAAACATAAATGTTATATAAAACCGATGAACGTGTTTGGGGGCTTGCCAGACAGATGCCTGGTTAGTGAGAGCGTTGCATATTCCCTACCGGCATATGTGGTAGGTGTTCGAGTCCAACTTAAAGCTAGCATTTTTTCAGATTTTATGATGTTCAAATACTGATGAGCAGTACTTTTTATAAAAACGATAATTTATTTATATAAAAAGTATTGCTCGTAAGTATTTGTGGCGAAGATGTGGAAATGGACTTGCCCTGAGGAGGTGGCCTGTCGTCTGTCGTCTGGAGGGCCCGGGAAGCGAAAGCCAAGTGAACGGGTCCTCGATATATATAGACGGGGTGGAGCGCTAGCAAAGCGGATGTGGCGAGCTTTTGGTTATAAAAAGGCCAGGCGGAAACGTCTCGTCAGGGTGTTCTTGGTTCGCTAGCGGAAGCCACGTTGGAGTGTACCTGTACGTTGGATTACGTTGTAGCGGCTCGGAGTTCGTGATAGCTTGCCGGTGATAAGCGAGGAAGTGTCCCTCGAAGAAATCGTTCCGCGGCTGCAACATTGACGTGCCGTTGGACTCATTGCGTCGAACCGTGTCGGTGTTTTTCCCCCAACCCCTTAGACACTACAGTATTTGTACAAGGACATTGCCTAAGATTGCAGGGCCATTAAGAATTTTGATGGGGGGGGGGTCTAAATTAACTTACTTTTCAATCTCCTTGATTGATTCTGAACAAGATTTTAGAAGGATAGAAAAAAACTCGCTTTTCTTTTCGTTCAAAAATTTAATTCCATTAAAAAACATTTTCCAGAAATTAGCATTCAAAACCACAAAACCGAATGTATGCAATGTTATGTTGATTGCAATAAAATTTGTTTTTTCTTGCTTAATGTTCCGGTTTTAACTCTGAAAACCAAGCGATTAGAAGTAAAATGTCTGTTTGTTCAAATACGTATGACAAGTACTATATATATATATAAAACTAAAGAACTCCATCTCACCAAAAATTTTAAAAAACACAGAAAACTCAGGCATAACCTCACTACTACACACACACATAAAATATACAACTCACACAAAACACCTATTATGACTAAAAAGAACATACTGCCCCAGTATCCTGCAATCTACAACCACACCTGTGCAACATATCACAAAAACATAAACACACCACTGCTACTAAAGAAACCACTACACCTACGAATACACGCTCATACGCTGACACCCTCACCCTCAAATTATAACCCAACATGAGAACTAACACAAATAAAGACACCAACACCACTCATACCACGTCAGAATCTACCACTAATAACACACCTGAAATACACCCTATGAATTATGACAAATACTCCCCAACCTGGACCCAATCAACGCACCTTAGGAGGAACACTGTTCACCACTACAAAAAGGTAAACCTACAACCATCCACTACACACCTACACAGTCCCCACGTTCATCCAAAAAACGAAGGAACCCCCTGACCATTACGCATGGAAGGGGGGCTACAAAACACCTTAAACTCCACAATAAGAATTTTTAGAAGACTTAATTAGTAATTAACCGTAGTAAATATAAATTCACTATAGACACATTTAAACTTCTAAATAAAGGCCTTAAATTCAGCCCCGTCCCCCTCACTTTAACAAAAAAAACAACCTAGATAATGACCGTAATGCCATCTTTAGAATAATTAAACTTAGAGCCCACTTTGGGATAACCGACTATACACCCAATATTATAGAATCCCTCAAGGAAAACAACAGTTCATTTACCCCTAAAAACAGAGACATAACTATCCAAATGTTTGAACTAGAAATTAGAGAAGACATCAAACACTACTATAGCAGTCTGAATAGACTATCCCGACCGTATGGCAACCCCTAGCCACACAAGTTAAATCATATATACGGGATACCATAGACCTCCTTAAAAAAATTAAACACATCAACATTATACCTGAAAATGCTATTGTAGTAACCATGGATGTCAACTCCCTCTACTCTAACATCCATCACGACGAAGGAATCTTAGCCCTTAAAGAAAGCCTAGACAATAGACTCATAAAAGAACCGAAAACGGGGACCACTACCACCCTTATTAGTATTAGCTAATAAATACAAGTCTAACCGCATACCCCTTATAACTACATTCTATGACATACAAATTATAAAAAACAGATGGGACATCCTTACATTAAAAACTGAACTTGGAGATATCTTCCCAGAACCCGGTTTACTATCCTACCGTAGACCACAGAATATTTACGACATAATAAGCAGCAATACGATAATAGATGATAAATTCTCCCACAGGATTAACCTCATTAAAACAAATTCTGCCAACCCTGCAACAGCAAAAAGTGCCTATGCTGTAACCACCTAGTGCATACCAATCCCTTCACTAGCTCCAGTACCAATAAAACTTTCAATATCTACCATAATTCCAACTGCAAAAGCAACAATGTAATTTACCTCCTTGAATGCACACAATGCACACTACAATATATAGGGAATTAAAGAATTAAATTTACTCCCAGTTGAACAACACTTCCGCCTACCGAACCATAACTTTAGCAATGACGCTAAATTCACAATTATCGAAACGATAGAAAAGATTACACCCCACAAAGCTACAAAACTCCTCGAAAATCACGCCAACTTATGGATCAAATTCCTACAAACTCTCTCCCTGAAGGGACTTAATATTAAGTTAAATAACCTGAATATCTCCTAATTAATACCTCTATGATAATCACCGCCATTACCCTCTATAACACTATACTCTCTATTATATACACACACACACACACACACACAACTATTAACCTATTAACCCCTACCCATAATCTTACCCATACTCATAACTCACACCCCGGTTACTTCACCTTACGTGACCATCCACGATAACCTATAACACTCTCATATTAACAACCTTAACCCCAACACATATTAACAACCCCACCCAACACTTATAGATCCCCACCCACCCATACATAATTATAATTATAACGAATACAACATAATTATTGACACTACAACAAATAATGGATTTTAACTAAGTCAACTCGACTTACCACCCATATCTATATCTACCGAAAACACATATAACCAATAAAATTCCATATATATACTACCGTGTTAAACTGTAAATATATATGCATCTACGCACTATTTTCAAATATCAAGCACTTTTATCATAGATAAAGCAAAACCTCTAAAAACCATGTGAAATGTATACTGAGCTGGGAAAGAGGGGAGAGGGAAAAGGGAACACGGGGACAAAAATCACACATACACCGCCCACTCACTTGAAGGCTGATAGACATAGGCCCGGCTGTCTGGAGATTTACACCACTCACACTAACTAAGAAAACTCTCCTGATACACCATGCTGGACACACAGATAACAAGAATATAACCCACAGTGGACCAACACTTAGGAATCTTCGTCCCACACCAACTTACCCCTTTCTCCAACAACCAAAAACTTTTTCTGTTTTTTTCCCAGCTCAGCCCACATTTGAAACATGTCAATAATCGGACTGCACACACGTGAGTTTTCTGCACAGCAAAAGAGCTTCTGAAGACGCCGAATGAAACTCGGCGAAATCCATCAAGGCTTATCTTCATGATAATAAATAAGTTTGAGACGTAACACGCTTTTCTCAATTTTCCATTTCCACATTGTCAAATTAGATCTACCATTCTGTCGGATTACCGTACATCCGCATAACAAACACACACACACACACACACACACAC
>VCCN01003888.1:4122094-4132703 GCA_006491835.1 Architeuthis dux
TGAATAGCTGTGCTAGTGCTTGATGCAAGATTTCTCCTGTGCTGGTATATAAGACGGACATTTAATTTAATGAAACAACTATGCAAATATTACACTACATCCAATGCGTTGGTATAATTAACCGAAGCTCGATATGGACAGTTATGGGGTTTTGATGAGTTGCAATTCAGTCGTCTGAACTTTTGCCGGTTGATCTCCGTGGCCAAATTGCTAAGGCGTCTTCCCTTTAAGACAGGCTCCCAGGGATACGGAATGCAACTTCAAATCTCGTCGTATTCTACTTCTTTATTTCAAATCCATGACACTTACTTGGCGGTTGTAGAATGTAAAAACGACCTGATCGTTGCGAAAAAAAAAGCAAGAATAATAAGATGAAAGATGAACTAGTCAAGATTTATAATGAAACAGGTCGTGTTAGTCACTCAATAGAAACCATCAGGACACCAACGTATTTGGTTAGCATGCCGTGTTGGGGGTGATCAATAAAAAATAATTGGAAACAATGGAAATCAATGAACACGTTACTACTTTAAACAAGCTTTAATACTGCCGAACACAAACGAAGAGACCAATTTAGCATAAACCTACATTGTAAATTGAACACCTCACTAAAAACTTATTTTAGTTTTTTTCTAGACATAAGGAGTAAATGTTTAAATGTTCAGCCCTCTAGCCCCATTGGCTTTTATGCGGTCTCTACGCGCGACACAAACATAGCCAACCAACCAGCCAGCCAGCCAGACCAACTTAAAAACTGAAGAAACCTATGTTGATGTTGACAGTTTTGGTTGACGGTTTCTAATAACCCTTATTGAATGAAAATCATGATATCAATGAGCGCTGGCTTTAGTAATGGGTTCGAGTCCCATAATTCTACGCAGCTGGTATCCTCGAGTGTTCGCTTTATGCCATTTTGTCGCTTTTACGAAAGAAAGCGAAACGCGAATGTAGCGTTTAGCGCTTGTTTTGCAGCGAGCTGTCATAGAGGTAGCGTGTACCCTCTTCCCCTCTTTTCTACACTACACTACTCATTCATTTGATTTTGGGAGGTGGTACTGTCTCAGACACATGGCAGGCAACCCTCTTGCACTTGGCGCCCTGGTCTACTCCATTTTCTTTTATATTTTAAACTGATTTGGGCATTAAATGACCCATCAAGGGTTGATATGCCGCTAAACAAATCAATCAATCAATCGGCTTACGAAAGGTTTTATCGGAACGCTCAACTATCGGTGATAGCAGGGAAACCTGTATATTGTTTCTTAGGTATGGCCGTGTACGTTATAACTGAAGAACCTGCAAGAGACCAACGTATTTCAGGACTCAAGTATCAATTAACACCAAAGAACTGTTGTACATGCTTTACACACACACGTTTTCCTTTATATTCTGCTTCACAGGTGTCGGTAAGTGTTCTTTAACAGAGAAAGCCGAAGTTCGCATTACTTAAACACCTGCGCTTTTAGATTCTGTAGATTTCTTCTACAGGTCACGTGTTACTGCGATTTCTTTTGGCAAATCTTTATAATGATAAAGGTAAGGATATGTGACCTAAATTGCTGCTGATATATGATGTCAGTCAATTATCTCCTTTTGTATTTTGGTTTTGCATTGTAGGTAAATGAATGCTATTTTATTTGTCGACAATATTTGATTAATTCACTCGTCCAATAATTTGACAATGCTGATTTTGCAACTAGGAGTATTCAACAGAGTTCACAAAAAACTATTATTTAGCTCCGATATATTTAGTATGACGACGACAAACGCTACACTTTAATATAACATTTAAATTCATATAAAAAATATTAAATCTTGAACGATGGGGAATAACACTTTTAGGTAGATTTTTAAAAATTTTAGTTCGATTTGTTTTTTTAATTCTATTAATTGAAGAGTTCCACTGTATTTAGGACTGGTTTCAAGTAGTCCATGAATTTAAGAGATAAGAAACACCTGATTAACGTAATCTCACGGATTACGAAAAAGAAGACATCTAAGTCTTTGGACGCCTATACAAATGACAGATAACTTAATTACTTTTTATGTAGAATACAATCGAGTCGTTAATTAACTATATACACAGGGCCGGCAGCACGGGTAGTCGCCCAGGGCCCCAAGTGTCATTTGCCTGAGACAGTACCACCTTCCAAATTCAAACTTAAAAGGGAATAAATTCAACAGAATAAAAACAGTCAAAAGAAGATTCTCTGACGTGAAGTCGGATTTTTCAGGAATATCTGACTGTTGTGGTGAAACTAAGAGAGACAATTGTCAATGGAAATTCTCATGACCGACGTCAAGCCAGGCTTTAAGGGGTGCCTAAGTTTAGCCAGGGCGCCAATGTAATGAAATACACTCTGGTTGTGTGTGTTCGTGTGTTCGCACGTTTTGGAGAGTACGTGACCAAAAGGCCATATCATATTTCCGGGCCTAGAAAATAGGTCAAACGTTTCGCCGGTTTTTTTTAGGACGCCGATTTAAAATCGGGCGGCAGTTTAGAGAGAGTTAGAATCCGACAGACGGTAGCAACAGGTAAAAAAGCGAGGAGTTTCCCTCTTCACACGGCAGGGTGAAGGAGGGGGAGGAGGAGGAGGAAACCAGGCGCCTTGATTTTTGAACTACTACCATCACTGGTAGGCATTCAGTAAAGAGACCACACGTTTAGAATTTTAAGAATTTGAAGCAGAATTAAATGCATCAACGTGATCCGTGAATCGGCCCGGAATCGAAACTATCAACGGGAATAAAACGGACCCATATTTTCATTTGAAAATAATGAATTTTGTCGTCTTTCTCTCCCGCCAAGTGGGCGAGCTTTTCTTCGAGTTTATTTCCCTCCACAGAATGTTCGCTCCCGTAAAGACGAGACGTCTCTCCATTCACATCGGCGAGAAGAAATGCTACCGGCATTATACAACACCAGGAACCCGGGGACCGGCCTTGTATATAGTTTTTGTTTTCAATGTACAAATAGCAAGTTTACTCGTAGAGTTCTTGATTGAATCCAACTTGATTAAACATTTCGACTTTATGTGACTAGAAGCCGGGAAGGGTTAATTAATGAAAAACCTTAATTAGTTACCCAGACAATCATGACACAGTGGCCTCTCATGATCCACCAGCAACAAGTAATTGGGATTTCATAACAAGGACTTGAGAAGATCTCACGGTATTGGAGGATCAAGAGGCACGGCAATACAATACAGCGATGTATTAATATCTATACTATATTAAACAGATAGAAAAATAGACAGGTGTGGTTAGTCACTCAATAGAAACCGTCACGTTATACCGTATTGGGGATGATCAATTAATACATTTAAAAAGGGGTGATCAATGAATAAATTACTTCATTTGCGTCTTGTTGGATCTCTAAAAAGTCCGAATTTTCAAAGAAACGTGAACGCTGCCGGCTGCAAAATTAGGGAATAATTTAGCATAAACTTACATAGTAAATTGAACCCCCACCAAAACAACTTATTTAAACAACATTTGTCTATACATAAGAAGAAGTACATTTTGGTGCAGCTTGTACACGTACGTACATACATAGATGAAGGCTGCCACCTCGATTTGGAGTATGACCATCACATGATGTCACTCCAAAGAATCACTCAACTATGCCAAGAATGGATGTGGCTTTTTAACCCAGCCACGGATTTAAGGTTTCTGGCACACAATTGGTACACAAGACAATTCATGGTACGGCTACCCGGTGCACAATTTCCATGTACTCTAGCATGCATTTTCAGACCTCCTGCTGATTTGCATTCTTCCTCCAAAGACGTGACAGGTGTTGTGATCTGTAGTTATTTGATAGTTCACCTGTTGTCTAATTTCATGGCTTCGAAGGTGGCTTTTCTTTCCAGCTTTGCTGGGGCAGAACCTCCAACAAATATGACAAGTTGGTTCGTGGCGTTCACCTTTGTGAGAGCGAAGTTCAAAGGCAGATCCTTTCTGGAAATTCCTCTTCAATATTTCATTTTTAATGCGAGATTCCTCGCATGCAATCTTTCTCTGATGAATTGGTTTCCTCCAAGAACCACGGTCACTCGCCTGAGTCTCCCAGTCATCAACTGTGATATTTGCAGCTTCACCTTCAGACAATCGTTTTGCTTATGAGGAGGACGTTTTTCATTATCAAGCTCTCCATACAAAGGTTGCTTGGGGATTATTTCATCACTCATTCTTATTACATGTCCACCTCATCGCCGCCTATTCTTCAGGACTGTGGCTTCAATACTATCACAATGACATCTCTCAAGCACCTCGACATCACTTATCTGGATTTCCCAATGCACACTTATAATTCCTCGCAAACATTGTTGGTGAAAGTGCTCCAGCTGTCTTATATGAAGTCGATAGGCCGCCCATGGAGGTCAGTACACAAGCATTGTACACCTTTATCTTTGTTCATTGTGATATGCCACGTTGTCCCCAAAGGCGTTGTTCCAGATTTCCAAATGTATCACTGGCTTTTTTTTATCCTATTGGAGATTTCACTTTCAAGGGTACAAAACCTGTTGACAGTGCTTCCGAGCTACGCAAACTTGTCCACCACAGCCAGACGTTTGCCACATACATAGACATCGCTGTACGGCTTGCCAGGTGCAGGTTGAAACATCCTGTTTTCTTGAGACGAATAGTGAGCCCCAGAGCAATGCAATCTTCAGTGAGTCCATCCACGAGATGCTGCATCATCCTCGGCGTGGGCCAGCAGATCACAATCGTTTGCGTACAAAAGTACTTTGTTTTTTTTTATGAAAGTCGTCTGATGTTAAACGCATTGCCAGAGGTGCGATAGTGAATATAGACACCATGACTACAGTCCTTAAACCTCATGCGGAAAACCATGCCAAAGTATAATGCAAATAGTGTAGGTGCCAGGATATCTCCTTGTTTCACTCCATTTTTAATAAATATTGATTCTGACAGTTTTCCACCAACATTCATGTCATCATGCCAATATGAAATGATCGCGGTACAGCAATGAAATGATCGCTATACAATAAACCTTTCAGGCAGCCAAGCTTCCTTAGAATCTCCCATAATGTAATTCTGTTTACAGTATCAAAGATACAATTCAACAAAGACCTGATACAAGTACATAACTTGTTCTACACACTTTTCCTGTAATTGCTTTGCCGAGATCATATCAGTAGTTCCGATTTGAGACAGGATTGAATATATAAAAATATAATGCTTGCGTTAAGGTCATGCGTTTTAACTTTGGCTATTATGACACAATTAGTTTTCAGATTTCCATAACATTGCTATATCGTGAAAGTTCATTTCGAGCCAGACCGAATACATAGGTGTTGAAGAATTATCCAACGTGTGGTTCCAACCGAATGGTCTTTGAGGTTCCCGGACCTTTGTAATTCAATCTTGAACATTTCTTAAAAGCTTCCGCCTCGAATTAACTTATTTTCACCTGAGCCACGAAAGGATTGTTGAAACCAGGGAAATAAATGCTATACCGACGCATAAATGTCTCTAAACTTTATTAAAGTTTCTTACGCCCAATCTTTCTAAGGTTTTTTGACAATGCTGATTTTTAACCTAGGAATATTCAACGCAGTTCGTTCAAAATTATTATGTAACATTATTACGGCAACAAACGCCACTTTCTAAAATAACACTTAAATTCATAGAACAAAATTCAAATCTTGAATAATGGGGAATATCATCCAATCAGAGTTACTTCCATTGCACTTTTCAATACATTTTAATTCCATTTTCTTTAAAGATTCAATTAATTGAACAGTTCCACTGTGGTTAGGAGCGGTTTCAAGCGGTTTCAAGCGGTCCATGAATTTAAGAGATAAGAAACACCCGATTAACCTACCCGTGAGATTACAGAAGATATCTAAGTCTTTGGACGCCTATACAGATGACACATAACTTAATTAATTTGTATGTAAAATCGGATATACAATCGGATCGTTAATGGACTATATGAGTGGTCCCGCATGATAAGTGCCCAACGAACCAACTTTTAAAAGTTGATATTTTCGTTATTTTTAGAGCTACAATGCTCAGTTTTTTAAATTTTTATTTTGAAGCTTGAACATTCTTTTAACCATAATGCAGGGTGTTCAAGCTTCAAAATAAAAACGAGCATTATAGCTCTAAAAATAACGAAAATATCAACTTTTAATAACGGTGCGTTGGGCACTTATCATACATTCTCCCAATCTAAAGGCCTCGGTACAAATAGCAAGTTTACTTTTAGAGTTCTTGATTGAATACAACTTGATTAATCATTTCCGAACAGTCGTCTTTATGTGACTGGAAGCCGAGAAGGGTTAATTAATGAGAAACCGTAATTAGTTACACAGAAAATCATGACACGCTGGCCTTTCGAGATCCATCAGCAACAGGTAATTGGGCTTTCATAATAAGGACCTGAGAAGATCTGACAGCATTGGAGAGTCAAGGGCCACGGCAATACAGCGATTTTATAAGTCGTTGGTTCTTCGGTTTACAGCTGAAAAATGGGAAGATGGGTCATCTGGAAAGATAACGAGGCAATGCGAAAAATATGTGTTTTTAGTAATTTGATTTATTTTCACTTTTTAGAAACTGCCCGATAAAAAGAACAAAGCGAACCACTATTTCCTACATCTACCCCTCGCACCCCCATCCCATCTTCAGTCACCCGTCTTGATCGTACCGTGGGCAACTCCTACTGCTCGTAGTAGTCCCAACGCCTGGTCCTAGACATTCCAGGTCTGTCTTGTTCCGCTTCATTCTGCCAACTGATCTCCCTCCAAAATAACCCGTTGCCCATAACTATCCTCATTCCCTGGTGACCTACTTTCCGTGGAAGACCTTTTTAAACTCAAAGACACTATACTAAAATGCAAAAATGCTCTATTTCTATTAGCCCCCGCACTACTTTGCTACAAGAGAGACAGACAAACAGGAAAATAACTGGTCTGATCAGTCACACAATAGAAACCGTCACATGACCAATGTCCTTTGGCAGCATGCCGTGATGGGGGTGATCAATTAAGAAATTAGAAAAGGGGGTGATCAATGAATAAGTTACTTCTCTCGCCTTTTGGTGGATCACAGAAATGTCTGAATTTTCAAAATAACGAGCGGGACCGCTGCTGGACACTTTAGGGACCAATTTAGCATACAATTACATTGTAAATTGAACACCCCGCTAAAAACCTATTTGGGTGGGATTTTCAAAAACAAAACTGTTCTAGACATAATAAGGAGTAAATGTTTAAATTTCCAGACCTCTAGCTCCATTGGTGCGGCCTGTACTCGTGGCACATGCATACATAGCCAGCTAGCCAACCCACCAGGTAAAAATCACTTAAAAAGTAAAGAAACCTATGTTGACAGTTTTGGTTGACGGTTTCTAATAGATAGATAGCCAGCCAGCCAGAATCACTTAAAAACTGAAGAAACATATGTTGACAGTTTTGGTTGACGCTTTCTAATAGACGGATAGATAAACACAAATAGATAGCGAGACAGACATAGAGAGATAGACAGACAAACAAGCAGAAAGACAGACGGACTTCTGTCAATGCTTCTCATCGCAACGACTTTATTTCCAATCCGCTCTATTTATTAATGGCCATAACGTGACGCTGTGAGAAATTGCGATGAAAAGCAACTAAAATTAAAATAAAAGAAACACTAGTCAAAATTAATAATAATTGACAATGCTTCATTTAGTAAAAATCCAAGATAATATTATTACTAATACTATTAGTGTGTGTAAACAAAACAATAACATCAAAGTTGGCGTCACCAAGCATTCAGAGGAAAATAAGGAATAAGTTTACATGGATAGATTTGATTTAAGACAATGTCGTGGCATGGTTTCAAATCTCCTAAACGATATTCTTTCTCAAATCTGGGTTACATCTGACGTTCTCTTCAGGAATTATTTTGTCTAGTGTCATAAATATTGATATCTATGTTGTAAATATTTATGAGAATTTGTAGTTGTTTCGGTCTACTGAGTATCCGCTAATCACGGGCATTTTAAATTTGACTAGTTTTCACCTTTATCTTAATTTTTATAACACACGTGGCCTCGTGCCAGACTGAGTTAAGCTTAACAGGCTCGTACTAAGGGGAAACTGTTTGGGTTTTTGGGGGTGGGGAGGGCAAGGAATAACTAAACCAAATGCAGCTGGGGGTTTAGGGGCTGCTTTAAGCCATGTGTCCAGGGGCGAAACCCCGTAATATTTCGAATTTCCGAGAATCTCAGGACCAAAACTCCTTGCATTGTAGCAGTCTCAGGCGATAAAAAGTCTTTTAAATCTTTTAAACATTTATACACCGCAGACATTAATTTGAACAATTGTGAAATTTGAAGAAACGCTAAGTTCTAATTGCTAATCTGGTTTCCAGGCAAAATCTTGGACATTCTGCCAATTGTTGTAATTCAGGCGAAAGAAAGGCTAATAATTGCATAATTCATTTCAAAATGGTTTATTCTTACTTACATATTTTGTTTTATTCTTATTTACTTTTTCTTTGATCTGCAAAACGAAACAAAATTACTTTTTCAAGAACAAGATATATTTACCCATAAGAACCCAAACCCATTTCTACTTGAAGGAACATTATGTGGGATTTTGTGTAGGGAAATTCACACACAGTAACGTGGCTGCACCAGGATGTTCAGTAGATGCCACTTAGTACACTTCATGAGTTAAAATCAAGGATAAAATATAATATTATATAAGAGACTGTGCAGATCAATTAAATTGTACGTGACACCGGTGTCACAGTGGGTTACTTTTCCTGTTATACACTGATTTAATCATACCAGTGTATTTATCTTGGTTGTTATAGTAACAGAATTCCAACCGTTGTACTCTCTAGCCTTCTTCAAGTGTAAATCAGTGTATACTAATGATAATTCCTCAGCTAAGACACAAATCCTGTTTCCTGATATTTAATTCACTTCTATATTAAAATCATATTTAATGCATTTCTATAGTAAAGGAACCAATAATGAATTAACGAATCATCAGCAATTAGAGTTATACATATGATAGCCCTACCAAGTCTGTTTCGCTTCCAATGATTTCTAACCACCGACGACTCCTCTCTTCATGATTTTAAATGCATAGCACGCAGATTGATTTCTGAAACTAGCTGGCGGTCTCTGTGGAGTGCCACAGGGTTCTATCCTGGGTCCAATACTCTTCTCGTTGTTTGTGAACGACTTACCTATGCAAGTAAAATCAGTAATAAGTTTATTTGCAGACGATATCCAGCTATATTTACTGGTACCAACAGAAGAGGCAGCATTTCAACTAGCTGAAGCTCTCAGGTGGCTTGAAACTTGGGCTCTGTCCATGCAAATGCGTTTCCATCCGTTTAAATGCAAAGTAATGCATCTAGGCAAAAACAACCTTAAGCACCAATACGACATGAAGACAGAAGATGTAGATTACCATACTCTGAAAAATGCAAATGTAGAGAAAGACCTTGGTGTACACAATGACAAAACATTAAAATGCACAGCACACTACGATTAGAAGAACAACATTGCAAATAAAACGCTTGGTTATCTCGGCCACACCTTTAAGAGTTGGATGCAGAAATATTCCAAATGCTGTATAAAGCACTCGCCAGGCCGTATTTAGAATCCAGCTCCTGCATTTGGTGACCCCAACATAAATTTAACAAAGACTCTATAGAAAGAGTACAGAGAAGAGCCACAAAGTTGATCCCCAGCATCAAACACCTGCCATATTCAGAAAGGCTAAAACAGTTTGATCTGGAGATACTATCCTACGGAAGAACCCGTGCTGATCTACTGGAAATATACAGGATAACCTCAGGTCTACACGCCATTGACCAAGACTGTAAGTCCATCATCTGCCCAGATAAAACAATGCTAAAGCCATCACTAAGCAGTGCAAGCAGAGGTCACAACCAGAAGCTACAAATTCAGGGTCAGAAAACACCTCTTCTCAGACAGATCTACTTCAATCTGGAACAGGCTATCAGATGCCACAGTCTCTTCTCCAAACATAAATATATTTAAATCTAATCTTAAAAAAGATCTCAGACACCAAATGTTTGAATATTAATTTTAGAACTAAATAATCAGATTTAAAAAAAAAACAATCAAGAAGATGTTGAAAATGGTCTGAACAGCCGTAACATATGCATCAGAAGACATACACAAGACGGAACTATGTTCATAAAAAAACGTTGATTTTGAAATTTTAAATATTGAAGTTTTAGCATTTTAACATTTATAATGTCCAGAACACTGAAATTGAAAATAATTTTCATTTTCATAGTTTATTGCAAGCAAAAAACAATCAGAACAGAAATTCAAAACCACGATAGGACTCAATAGGTTGACTTCAGTAACTTAATATTGTCCTCCTGCTTGAGATACACATCAAGATACACAAAAAATGTCAAAGTTTTCATTGCTTAATTATCAATTTTTTATCTACTGACAGAAATACGTATTTCAGTCAATACACAGCTACTCTATAGATATGTACTAAGGGTAGGTTAGTCCTACCTAGAACCACTTTGGGGTAGGAAGGTTACGTTCCTTGACTCATCAAACACCGACTACTGACGCCGGTGGCAAATA
>VCCN01003888.1:4193847-4207874 GCA_006491835.1 Architeuthis dux
TGAATCCATGTATTAAATGTTTAAATCAGTTGTTGAGACTTTCTTGAATCCGTGTATTAAATGTTTAAATCGATTATTGATTCTTTATTGAATCCATGTATTAAATGTTTAAATCAATTATTGACACTGTATTGAATCCGTGTATTACATGTTTAAATCAATTATTGGCTCTTTATTGAATCAATGTATTAAGATTTTAAATCAATTATTGATACTTTATTCAATCCATGTATTAAATGTTTAAATCAATTATTGACACTTTATTGAATCCATGTATTAAATTATTGACTCTTTATAGAATCCATGTATTAAGATTTTAAATCAATTATTGATACTTTATTCAATCCATGTATTAAATGTTTAACTCAGTTATTGACACTTTATTGAATCCTTGTATTAAATGTTTAAATCAATTATTAACACTTCGTGTAATCCATGTATTAAATGTTTAACTCAATTATTGACATTTTATTGAATCCATGTATTAAATGTATGAATCAATTTTTGACACTTTATGTAATCCATGTATTAAATGTTTAACTCAATTATTGACACTTTATTGAATCCATGTATTAAATTTTTAAATCGATTATTGATTCTTTATTGAATCCATGTATTAAATGTTTAAATCAATTATTGACAATATATTGAATCCGTGTATTACATGTTTAAATCAATTATTGACTCTTTATTGAATCAATGTATTAAGATTTTAAATCAATTATTGATACTTTATTCAATACCTGTATTAAATGTTTAAATCAATTATTGACATTTTATTGAATCCATGTATTAAATGCTTAAATCAATTATTGACTCTTTGTTGAATCCATGTATTAAATTATTGACTCTTTATTGAATTCATGTATTAAGATTTTAAATCAATTATTGATACTTTATTCAATCCATGTATTAAATGTTTAACTCAATTATTGACACTTTATTGAATCCATGTATTAAATGTTTAAATCAATTATCGAGACTTTATTGAATCCATGTATTAAATGTATGAATCGATCTTTGACTCTTTATTGGATCCATGTATTAAATGCTTGAATCAATTATTGATTCTTTATTGAATCGGTGTATTAAATGTTTAAATCAATTATTGAGACTTTATTGAATCCATGTATTAAATGCTTAAATCAATTATTGACACTTTATTGAATCCTTGTATTAAATGTTTAAATCAATTATTGACACTTTATTGAATCCATGTATTAAATTTTAAATCAATTACTGACTCTTTATTAAAGCCATGTATTAAATGTTTAAATCAATTATTGACTCTTTATTGAATCCATGTATTAAATGTTTAAATCAATGATTGACTCTTTATTGTATCAATGTATTAAGATTTTAAATCAATTATTGATACTTCATTCAATCCATATAGTAAAAGTTTAAATCAATCGTTGAGACTTTATTGAATCCATGTATTAAATGTTTAACTCAATTATTGACACTTTATTGAATCCATGTATTAAATGTTTAAATCAATTATTGAGACTTTATTGAATCCATGTATTAAATGTTTGAATCGATCTTTGACTCTTTATTGGATCCATGTATTAAATGTTTAAATTAATTATTGATTCTTTATTGAATCAATGTATTAAATGCTTAAATCAATTATTGACACTTTGTTGAATCCATGTATTAAATTATTGACTCTTTATTGAATCCATGTATTAAATGTTTAACTCAATTATTGACACTTTATTGAATCCATGCATTAAATGTTTAAATCAATTTTTGACTCTTTATTGGATCCATGTATTAAATGTTTAAATCAATTATTGACTCTTTGTTGAATCCATGTATTAACTGTTTGAATCAATTATTGAGACTTTATTGAATCCATGTATTAAATGTTTAAATCAATTATTGACACTTCATTGAATCCATGTATTAAATGTTAAATCAATTATTGACTCTTTATTGAATCCATGTATTAAATGCTTAAATCAATTGTTGACTCTTTGTTGAATCCATGTATTAAATGTTTAACTCAATTATTGACACTTTATTGAATCCATGTATTAAATGTTTAAATCAGTTATTGACACTTTATTGAATCCATGTATTAAATGTTTAAATCAATTCTTGACTCTTTATTGAATCCATGTATTAAATGTTAAATCTATTCTCCACACTTTATTGTATCCAAGTATTAAATTTAGCTAAATCCAGTACATTGCTTTACCCGGAGGCCGCAAATATTCTTAAGACGGCTCTGTGGTCAGTGATCTATTGACCCGACTCCATTACTATCGACTGTTCAGTTTATCTGCCAGGCGTTATGTTATTTATCAATTTGTTTTTGTCTCGTCTATACAATAGCCGTGACGGTGATATCACTTTGAAATATCTGATGTCTCAAGAGAAGACCATCAGACGTAGTTATCACGGATCAATGATAGCCTGTACACCGCAACAAAACCTATACAAAAGTTCCAACGCTTCAATTCTTTCTGAGTTTTTGCTTATCTTTCTCTGCAAAAACTCACATAGAACAGTTCTTTGCTGTCTTCCAGGGAATTGATTTTTCTTTATTGAGAGAATTCTGTAAAGACCAGATTAAATGGAAATCCGAACGTGCAATATCTGATGAATACGGTGGATGATTGAAGCTTCCCAGCCAAAATGTAACAATTTGTTGCCTGATCAACAAAGAATAATGCAGTCTTGGATTATCCAGGTCGAATATTACGCCCCTTCTATTTACTAATTCAAGACGCTTTTCGTCGATTTTCTACCTTCAATTGGTCTAATTGGGAACAGTGATTGTTCACATCAATTGTTTGCTTCTCCGAAATGAGATCATAGTAGAGGATTCTACTTACAATCCAACCATATTCACAGCATCACTTTCTTTGGATGAAGACTGGACTTTGCTATGGTTAGTGGGGGGGGGGGTCCATTTCACTTATTATACGATCTCTTGCATCCCACGTTATTTGTAAAGTATCCACTTTTCATCGCCCGGCAAACTTTGTATATAAACATGGATCATTTAAATACTGTCCAGAATTGTTTTTCCCTTAAGTTATGTGAAAGTCACACATCAAAGCTACTAACATCACCAAGCTGATGCAAGTGATTTTCAATACTTGATATTGAATATCTTGGCCATCTCCCGTGTCGTATAACATTGATTATTTTCAAGTAACGAGGGCAATACCCGTTACAAAGGTGAATGTTTGAAAGCGGTCTGACTTTATGGTGTGGGGAGCAGCCTGACATAATTGTAATGTAAAATAATCTTCCGTATGTCGTACAAAACTACTCCCTTGAAGTATTTCTGAAACTTCTCTTCAGTTTTACTAATTTAGATATTTTATATCTAAATTTATATAATTCTAAAGGGCGGAAGTCAAGGGAGATAATTAATAGAAACTATGAAGAGCGATCTATAATCTTGAATGTTTTATTTATTTTTATTAGATTTCCCGAGAACCGCTGATCCAAAAGACTCAAACTCAACACTGCACTGCCTTGTGTGCTGAATAATATTTCTGGCGAATGTCAATGGCCAGTTATCGAGTAATTGTGGTGCACACTCACAGAAAGAGATGTCTTTATTTTAAAGTAATATCTTAATTTGATTGTTATCGATCTCAACTTGTCTAGCCGACCGTAGAGCAGCGGCAAATCTCCCGTATTAAACTTCGCAAACCACTTTTGACACATCCGTTCATTTAGAGTATCTACTCCATAAACATCGCAAATTAGAAACCGTCAACCAAAACCGTCACCAAAAGATTTCTTCAATTTTCAAGTTGGTTTGGCTGGCTGGCTGGCTGGCTGGCAGGCTGGCTGGCAGGCTGGCTGGCAGGCTGGCTGGCTGGCTGGCTGGCTGGCTGGCTGGCTGGCAGGCTGGCTGGCTGGCTGGCTGGCTATGTATGTATCACGCGTACAACATCTACTCCTTATTATGTCTAGTAAAAAGTAAGACTTTGCTAAATTGATCCCTTAGTTTTTGTCCAGCAGCATTCACATTTGTTTTTTTGGAAATTTTTTAAATGATCACTACCAACACGGCATGCTGCCAAAAGTCATTGGGACGGTTTCAACTGAACTGAACTTTTTTTGTATTTGAATCGTATTTTTCTTTTCTTATAATAAAAAAAGCAGAATATGTCGAAAATGCTGCCTTTTTCTTCCATCTTCAATTTGAAAAATATACATTGATATGACAGTTGTCACAATACAATGAAAAGCGATCTTTTTCAATGAATATATTTAAAACTAAACACTCCTAATGCCATCTAATGACAAACACAGAATGAATTTTTTGGCCAATCCACTATATATTCAAAACTGAATGACGAAATGAAATGTGTCATTTGATAAACCAAAACTTTCCATTTTATTACAAGAAACCTTAAATTAGATTAAGATCGAATATGAACTTCGGTCTTTTTTAATAATTTCATTTTTTCCTTAAATCCCATCTCATCTAAAACGTTGGAAACAAACAATGTTAAAAGTTAATTTGATTGTATATAGTAGAAAAAAGGATCATGCGGGTATGGAAAAAGAAAGATACAGTTAGAAGGGATGGAAATTAATATTAGGAGAAAGAAACAAACAAACAAAGGCGCAAATAATTGAGAATGGATTGGAGAAATAAAGAAAGGGGACAGGATAGAAAGGTGAAAGAAAGAAACAAAGAAACAAAGAAACAAAGAAACAAATAAGTGAGAAAGAGAAGGAAAAATAAGTGAAAGAGGACAGAAATGGAAAGAGAGCTGGAAACGAAAAATATTAAAATGAATTTGATGGAAAATGGCGGAAAGGAGTATGGGGGTAGGAAGAAAAAGGGAGAGGGTTTGAAATTATGTGAATGAATATTGGAAGAAAGAAAGATAGCATGAAAGAAGTATGTGTGAATGAAATGAAAGAAGAAAGAAAAGGTAGAAAAATGAAAGAAAGAAGGAAAACAATAGAAAGAAAGAAAGAAAGAAAAAAGGATCAATGAATGGATCATAGAAATGAAAGAAAAAAGAAAAGATGGAAAAGTGAAAGAGAGGGGCAAATAAATAAGAAAGGGTAGGTGAAAGAAAGGAAGGAAAACAATAGAAAGAAATAAAGAATGAAAAAAAAGAAAGAGAGAGAAATAAATAAAGAAAGAAAGATGCGTGAATTGGTCAGTGAAATGAAAGAAGAAAGAAAGGAAGAAGGAGAGAGAAAGAAAGAAAGAAAGAAAGAAAGGAAAAGATGGAACTGAACGCAAAGAAAGAAAAAATAAGGAAAGAAAGAAAGAAAGAAAGAAAGAAAGAAAGAAAGATGTGTGAATTGGTCAGTGAAATGAAAGAGAGAAATAAAGATGTAGGTAGAGAAAGATGCAAAGCGTGAAGGAATGAAAGAAAAAATAAAGGAAAGGTTAGAAGAAGGAGTAAAGGACGGATAATAGATGAATGGAAATCAATGAGGAGGGGGGGGGACCAAAAGAATAAAAAAGAAAATCAGACATCTCATTTTTAGATGCGCTAGCATCTCTAGTACCGCCACTGACTAACGGGCTGACATACCGAAACACAATTTAGTTCTTTTGGAGCTAGATCTAGCTCCTTTTTGTTGCATTTAACTCCTATATGCCACTGACTGCCAGATATGCCGAAACAAACTTTAGCTCTTTTGGAGCTAGATCTAGCTCCTTTTTGATGCATTTAACTCCTATATGCCACTGACTGGCAGATATGCCGAAACAAACTTTAGCGCTTTTGGAGCTATATCTAGCTCCTTTTTGGTGCATTAAATCCTATATGCCACTGACTGGCAGAGATACCGAAACAAAATTTAGCTCATTTGGAGCTAGATCTAGCTTCTTTTCTGTTGCATTTAGCTTCCATAAGGACAGACTGACATAGCGAAGACAAATCTTTAAGAGAGAGTCTTTTAAAGGTAGGGGCTGTTAAATGAAGGATCTTTGAAAGGAATCGGTTTTCAAAGGAATCGGTTTTCAAAGGAAGGAGCTTTTAAAAGGAATCAATCAGATCGAACTAGCGCATCTATGGTCTGACTTTCAGGCGAGTTTTGTTTGCTTTTTAATTCACTTTAAAGGATTAAGATTAGAACAACATTTTAAGGATTGTTGCAAGTTTTTCTCTTCTTCCTTTTTCTTTCATTATTGAATGGCAATAATCGATTTTAGTCACGCTTCAATCACTCATATACTGGGATTTTCTTTCTTTTTTTTCATCGATTTTTCCATTTTATATTTTCCCCGTTTCTAAAAATGTGCCAGGATCGAAATCGACTTGTGTGAACACACACACTCACACAGCTACCCCCTCTCCCAAGAAGCCTATGTCAACGGTTGATTCGGTGGAAGCTTTCGTTCGATTCAATAACAGGTCTGGTTAGTCACTCAATAGAAACCGTGACTTTTGGCAGCATGCCGTGTTGGGGGTGATCAATTTTTAAAAATTGGAAAAAAAGGGGTGATCAATTAATAAATTACTCCTCTTGCCTTTTGTTGCATCACTAAAAAGTACCAACAAAAACAACAAGCATGAATGCTGCCACACAAACTAAGGGATCAATTTATCATAAACTTACATTGGAAATTGAACCACCGCTAAAAAGCTATTTGGGGGAGAATTTAAAAAAACAATTCTTTCTTTTCTTTTCTAGACACAATAAGGAGTAAATGTTGAATTTCTCATCCCTCTAGCTCCATTGGTGCGGCCTGTACGCGTGATACATACATAGCCAGTCAGCCAGCCAGCTAACCAGACAGACCAACTTATGTTGTCAGTGTTTGGTGACAGTTTTGATTGACGGTTTAATAACTCTTACCAATCTTAAACTGACAATAAAATTGATCTTGAATTGTGTGTCGTTTCAAGATCTCTACAATTGATTACACCGTGCAACACGGTTTTTGTTCCTATGTAATGAAATACACTCTGGTTGTGTGTTCGTGTGTTCGCTTATTAGAAGAGAATTTGGGGTGATAGTATTGGCACTTGCACAAAAATGCCATATCATGTACTCTGGGCTAGGATTTGGGTCAAACGGTTGACCGGGTCACACGGAAGTTACAACAAAGAAAATGTGTTCGACCAACCAGAGTGGTTTAAGGGTGCGCTGTGATTTCAAATCGGCCGGGAGTTAGAGTTAGTGGACAGACAGCAGCAACAGGTCAACAAGCTAGGAACTACCCTCTTCACCCGTGAGAGTGGCGGCGGGAGGAGGTGGAGGAAACCAGGCGCCTTGGTTTGATCTGCTATAATCACCGTCAGTCCTCCAGTAAAGAAACCATTCGTTAGAATCTTAACAGAAAAGCAGAATCCAATACCCTTGGTGGCCCGCGAACCGGCCTGGCATCGAAGCTATCAACAGGAATAAAACGAACCCATATTTTCAATTGAAAATAATGAATTTTGTCGTTTTTCTATCCAACCACGTGGTAGAGCCCTTTCTCCGGTATGAACCAACATGTTTTATTTCGTTGCACAGAATTGTCAGCCCCGTAAATGTACAACCCAGCGACGAGACGTCTCATGTCGGCAGAATGTGTACAACCGAAATTATTCTACAATTGCTTATGTATAAAAATGACGATTATTCCCTTCAAACTTTGCCTTTGTGACCAGGACATTGATATTCATATGTAATTCTTTTTCTCGCTTTATGTGATTAAAAATGTGCAAATTCGCCCGTTGTCCAACTGGAAATAAGCAGATTTCGAATTATCACTGTCCGGGTCACAACAGTTTGAAGGGCATAATTGATATTTTCTATACTTTTTACACATAAGCAATCAGCTTGCTGGTGCAGCGTTGATTTTGGAGAATGCTTAAGAGATTGATAATGGCCATGGAACTGTGCAAATTGTTTCAAGTCGGCGTACAGGATTCGCTTTACATTACAGGTTTCTATTTGATCAATAAATAAAGTTAATTTTGACAAATCCTTTGAAAAGAAATGTACGTGAATATGACAGCTGTAAAAAATATAGCGTAAACACAGAAATCAACACTTCATAGTGACTGTCATTTTCACGACTATGTGCCACTCCTGGTAGTTGAATGATAAACATAGAATAAAGGTTTTCCTTCCCATAAAAACGTTATTATTGATACATAGTAGTAGAATAATTATTGCAAATTATTTTGAGTCTCCATATTGTCTTTTCCTATCATCACAAGGTCAGATGAGCTATCTGACATTATGATGATAGGAAAAGACAATGTGGTGACTCAAAATAATTTGCAATAATTATATCCTATATATAGAGAGAGAGAGACAGAGAGAGAGTGAAAGAGAGATGGAGAGATGTACGAATAAATTCAAGACAAACCAGGAGTGTATGTATGAATGAGATCATTATTGTTTGTTATTCCTTCGTTAATTCTTTTGTGTAATGCGGACTGTAGTTTCGAACATGTTTCATTATCAACGCATATTTGGGAAGTGAAAGAGACCAACATTCAAAATTCTAGCATCCTGTAACTATGTTAAATAAACATGTTCATGGCCTATTACATACATGTGTTCCTTGATTGGCTGGTTGAAAATGTGATTGGGCGTGAGTATAATAATGTGTGCGGGTTAGTAAGGGTGTGGGAATAGTGTGATCAATGTCTGTTGTCTGAAGGATGGTAAAAATGGCCAGTTATCGGATTGGCTCGTGACCCCTGCTGTTAGGAGATTAATGTCAAGAGTGAGTGTGTGTAAGTATGATTGCGTGTGCGTATTAGGAAGTGTGAGCCAGAGTTATGTACGTGTGTGTGAGTGTGTTCTGTGTATGTGTACGAGTGGTATGATGAATATAGAGAGTGCGTGGGTAAGTTATATTAAGGACTGTCCGATCCTTGGTGGCCGTTTATCAGTATAACTAGTGACCCCTGCTGTTAGAGTAATGTACGTGTGTATGAGTGTGTTCTCTGTATGTGTAAGAGTATGTAAGTTAGTGTGAGTGCGTAAAGTTGTAGTGTGTGTATGGACCTCAAACAACCTTGGAACATATATATACCCATAAATGGTAGAATATACATATACAAAATAGAAATAAAAATACAAATAAACATAATTATAAAAACAAAAAATACAAATTAATGTAAAGTGATCAGCACAGATTAAACAAGCGTGTTAGACGAATTGCAGCTGAATTCTACAGAACAGACTATATATAACGAAGTTCGTGTGTGTAGGTGAGATAACTTGTGTGTAGGTGAGATATAGTTAATTATGGGATCCGTGATGTACTGTGTTTATGATGTCTACCACATGTGTATCCAGGTAATGGAATATCCATTGTGTTCGTTATTCTTGCATTGTAAAGTTTTGGTCTGTCCTTGGGAATAGACATCATGTTTACAGATAGATGGGTCTGCGTGTAGTCCTTGGTTATTCAGGTGTTATCCTTTGATTTGTAGAGATGAGTTCGTAGTGTCTTTCAGTTATTAAATGTTGTCGGGGTGGTTTAATTTGCTGTTTAGTCTTTTAGGTGCAAGCGTCTGTAAACGATTCATCCACCGGTCTTCGTGTATTTCTAACGTGATGGTGTTTGTATATATATATATATATGACCCATTGATGTGGATTATAATTTACAACCGACAATATTAGAGTTAAATGACGAAGCTCAAATATACTAAATATAGTTAATGAGAGAGAGAGAGAGAGAGAGAGCGAGAGAGAGAGAGTTTATTAAAATTAAGCTATAGCGAGCGCGTGTACATTTGTTGAAATAAGGTTTTGACTATCTACCGGTCTGGGGGTCGGCAAGGTTTAGCGTTGAGGCTGAACCTGTTTATTGGCAATCTGCATTTGTTCGATTATAAGTTCGGCTAGTTGTGGAAATATATTGAACCAGCCTTGTCTTTAATCGATGGTGTTATATTGAGAGATGACTGCCGATACATTTCCTTTTATTTTTGTTATGTTCTTTCTTAATGATGCGGGTATGTTGTAAGTCAAAATTGTGCCAATTGCCAATCACACCTAATAGGTACATCTCATTACCATCTGATTCACACTCACTCATTAACTATATTTAGTATATTTGAACTGTATTTAGATATAGAGATTAACACTTCACATGTGTTACCTGGTGACCAATGTGGCGTCTTAGCGGAGAATTAAAATATTTGTATTTGCCGTTTGACTTTATTATTACGTTGCCAAGGAGACGGACGCCAATAAACATATTAAACACTTGAAAAATAAACTCTCAGTTTTCAAGACATATCATCCGAACCTCTACTATTTAAAAAACACATGTCCACTGAATTTAATTATTGAACATTAAACCCACCCATAGCGAGACATGGACTATATATAACATACAATGCCTTGTATCTCCGTCAATTTTTCTGAGGAAGCCAGAATGGACTGGCGAAACGTCACAATAAACTACGAAATCTCATTTGTACACAACAAGGTCTTCTGAATTGTCATTTCAATTTCATATATATATAATATAAATCTTTCTTTCCCACATTGTCTAATCATACCCACCATTCTGTCGGATTCCCTCACATCCAAACAACAAACCTATATATATATATATATATATAGAGAGAGAGAGAGAGAGAGATGGGGGGGGAGAGAGAGAGAGGGGGGTGGAGGGAGCGACGACCACAATGAGTTCAGAGTATAAAAGAGTCATCGGGCATCGTCATTAAATGAATTCTTGCCAGTGATGGAAATGGGTTTAGAGGAACTAGGTATACGCCGTACCCCCGCCCCATTTCCACCACTGATTCTTGCCTAATTCTACCCATCAGAACCGGCGATTCTGTATCGAAGCAGATTCTTCCTTTCGACTAATTGAATGATCGGCATACAATAAAGGTTCTCCTTCCCATAAAAAAAACCCGCCATTATTGATACATAATAGTATTCTGAATGACCAACATAATTGCCATCAATATAAATATACGCTCTGCTCACGTCTATCCTTGGTACATTTTTTGTTCCTTTTTTTTTTGTATATCTGTCTGCCATATTAGCTGAAGCTGCACGTGATCCTAATCATAACAAGGGGGACAATCATTGGTTACATGTTTTCTCTATCAATTACCGTTAAGAATCGAGTTATTTGCTTGTCCTGGTCTTCGCTATCATTTAAGCATTGCTTTTTCGTCCGTTTGTTTTTATGCGCTAGCATCTCTAGTACCGATGGCCGTCACTGACTGACTGACTGACAGGCTGACATACCGAAACACTCCCATAATCTCTCGTTTCCTAATCATCCTTCTATATATGTCTGAAAGTGCAAGGGGAGGAACTCGTGTTAACTGCATTTTCGAGAACAACGCCCCTTGTTAGATCTTCACACAAGAAAAGATGCCGTCTGCTTCTATAAGTTGATATAATTTGTAAAGAAAAACAAAATAAGTATTTCAAAATATTATGCGCTGTTTATTTGAAAAGAATACTTGCAAAGGTTTTAAAAGCGTGTGTGTGTGTGTGTGCGTACGTGCGTGTGTGTGTGCGTGTGTGTGTGCGTGTGTGTGTGTTTCAGTAAAAATTACTAATATACCATCCTTCTTTTTCATTGTTGATCAAACTGGCACATCCATGGTCTGACTTTCAGCCTCGTTTTTTAGGCATCTTTCTGTAACTCACACGCAGTTGTTACATTGGACTTCCGTTTCCAGTTGAATCCTGGTAGCTTAATTGGTAAAGCAGGCCAGTCTAAACTGTGCTTCCCTTCGGGGATGTGGGTTCGAATCCCACCTAAGGCTTATTCTTCATTTTCCGATCAACGCTATTTACTGACTACCGGAGGACAATCGGCCTGAGCAAAAAGTTGCGATAAAAAGCAACTAATAATAAATTAAGATGAAGGTAAAAAGTAGTCATAAACATTTTAAAATAATAATACATGTCAGTCCTTCCAATGTTTTGCAGACGCACTTCTATCCTGTGTGCCAATGCTACTCAAATGCGTAGCCCGGTTCCGATACACGAATCATAGACTGCCGGTACACGACTCGTTTTCACATCTTTAATGATCTTTAAAGTATATACTAGTGTACCTGTGTCGTCAAAAATGACGACGATTTTATTAATTCATTTTTTTAAGAATTCTGCTCGTCTAGGCCGTTATCTGCTTTGACGTACTGTCCTCTTTCCCCAATGTATACAATCTCACTGATGTACTAAATGTTTAAGACTTCAAAGCTTTTTCGTCAGCTTAAATTTCTTTAAAATACTAATATCTTCGGACATATGGGTCACAATCAGATACAAATTGCAAATAGAGATTGTGAGAAATTACTGGAATTCATATGAGTGATCACGTCGTCAAAAGGGCCTGAATGTTCTTTAAAATGTCAATATCTCCGGATCAATAAGTCACAATGAGATATAAATAGTAAGACCTATGAAATAACATATAGTTTGACAAAATACGAATATGTTTTATTAGGTAATCATTTTTGATTGAGACCGATTTCGAATCTAAAAGAACAAGACGTTTTGCAAGCGTTTTTCTACTAAGTAAGAACCCGAATTATCCGTGATATGTCTGCCTTCATTCTTAATAAGCTTTTAGAAGATATCAAGAACACTGGCGATAAACAGGGGTTGTTAATACCTGCCATTGAGCACATATCTACATTAAATAAGAAACTATTCCGAGAATTCCTGGAAACTATAGCTTTCTTCTCAGCTGGAAAATACTGATTGGTGCATGCAGCCGATGGGAATCCTTGCAAATACGCAATTGCAGCTCGGCATAGCTGGGGCTTGAGGGTTAATGATTTAGCTCGATCGTTTGGTAGAATGGTCCGACGACAGTTGCAGAGTTCAGATGAACGCAAGAAACACTAGCCTCTAACTACAACGCCATGTATGACTTTGCTGAACAAAAATGAATATGGTTATGCTACAATTTCCCACATAAAAGCTATAAAGATTTGGTCTCTTGAAAGTGACTGGGATGAGACTTATCACAATAGAGCCTAGTCCAAAGCAAGCAGTTATTGGGCTTGTCATTCATAGAATAACCGGCAGCAAAGAAGTTGCAAATATGATGCACACATGCAATCACGCCATTTCTTATCAAGACACAAGAACGCAAAACATGGCATGATCAAGAATAGTCTCATCGAGGCAGCTGCTTTTGTCAAACATGCGCAAAGGAATTTGTACGCAGAGTATGCTAGACAACAACGGTGGAAGGCAAGATATAATGACAGGTGCAGGCACCACTCACGATACAATCAAGATTTTGTTTCAACTACCAACTAAATAAGAGAAGGGGCCTATTACTTAAATCGGGTAATAAATGGAACGACAACTTGATATATGTGACAACGTGTGTGTTAATAATATCAGTAAATAACTGCAAGGAACCTTTATTAGTCTAGTTTCGTAAAATATATTAGGGCATGAAAAAAGCTGTGCAAGCACTTTTTTTAAAAAACTATAGACGGAATCCACAGTTGGAAACCGATTTTCCGCTGGTAACTTTTGCACAGACATAATAGTTTTTGATTTTGGACGGCTTGTCTCTCGCAACCAATTTTAATTACTACATGAAAAGATTCGATATTCGATTTCATGAAGTTAGCGTGTGTCACTTGAAACAAATGAAATTAATGGATATCGAATTTCTTGTATATATCCAATTAATAATAAATTGATTTTTCAGGCATTCTGAGACTGAAATAATGAAAGATTTACTCTCTTGGTAGATAGGTATGAACAGACTGAGATAGATATATACAGAGAGAGAGAGAAAGAGACAGCGAGAGGGAGAGAGAGAGAGATGTAAGACAATGAAAGAAAAACATAAGTAAATACTTAAAAGACAGATGGTAAAGTAGAGAGAGAAAGAGGGAGAAAGATATAAAAAGATAGATAGATTGATTGAAATTTTTTAAAATGCACTGACTGCTCTCGGGGTACTACGATTTTGTGTAGAGGGTCACACTACAAATCAGCATTCCAAATGTTGGCTTTTAGCTGGGTTCGAACGCAGATTAGAGTTACTAGAGGCATGCATAATCACAGACGTAGATAGATATGAACTGAGATAGATAGATAGATAGATAGAT
>VCCN01003888.1:4533386-4543477 GCA_006491835.1 Architeuthis dux
TGTCCAAAGTGCGCAGAAATACCTACTTAATGCATATGAAGTTAATAATAGCCCATACCACGTCAAAGACCTTCACCAGATTGCTGCAAAGAGATGCCATCTTTTGATACTGAAGAACCAATAAGGTCTCGTTAGTAATTTCTGTTTGGGAAATATTGATGACTGATTGGTAAGTTTCGAACGTCCCTTCAATATAAGCTTGATTTTTGGCAAAAAGGCCACGGATCGGAAAATGGTCTGAATCCACTTTCCGTATCCAGTAGGAATGAAGCTCGTAGATCTGGCCATTTCCCTTCCCTGGAACCGACTCCTCGCCGAATTTTGCAAAGATCTTCAGAGTATAATCGCCACAAGTCAAGATGCTGGTGTTAATCTGACATTCTTTAGTGGCCATATCGTGCAAGACGGAGGTTTTAGTGGTGGCACGGGTGCTGACGTCGTGTGTGTGCAGTCTGCATCTGAGCTGGTATTCAGAACGGAAAAGAATCTTTAATGTATCCAAATTGGTCTGAATAAATGAGCCTGGGTGGGACAAGACGGTAATTCTGTTTGGCTGAGACGTCAAGGAATCATTGGCTGCGTGGCCCTCTACCATTGGCGAGGTTTTCGTATCTTTATCATATCTGCAATTAAAAAAGGCAAAAGAAGCTGTACAAAAAAAGCCATGCTAAAGGATTTCATTCATATATCATGACAAATCTAGTCACTTAGACCAGCTATTCTCAACGGGGGTCATATGCCCCTCTCACCCCCGCCTTGGGGCCCTGGCACATTTGGAGGGGACACTGGATGAGAAAATAATAAATGATTTTTTTGTGCATGTTTGTGTTGCGTGGCCAAACAAGGTTGGCTGTACTACTGTAATGAGTTTGATATTCATTGGGTGCTCTATACTTATGGCCTTGTGCTGTAATAAGCTAAGCTTAATACATACCTTTTAGGGGTCTTGCCGAATGAAGCTTAGCTTAATAAATTCCTATAATTATGACTTTCTAGGTGGATTAGTTTTGTATTCCGCACCGGCGCCGGGTTACTGATAAAGCGTTGGCTGGAATGTTTCGAGATAATGTTTGAGATTCGCTTCTCATCACAGAAGAAATAGGGCTGAACACAAAAGCATATCCCATGATTGACAAAGAAAAACTTGAAACTGAACTTAGAGTATTCAACAGTAGATCCAATATGCATGAATATTGCAGGTTAATTGACCTGTTTAAATTTATTTTGGAAAATAATTTAGATAGTGTTCTTAGTGAAATTACGAAACTGATAAAAATCCTCTTGACAATTCATATGACTACATCAGAATCTGAACGCTGCTTTTCAACATTAAAAAAAATAAAAACTTTTCTGAGAAGCACTATAAATGAGGAAAGGCTGAATGCACTTGCAATGATTTCAACGGAGAAAAGGTTCTTCAACAGTCATCCAAACATCGAGGAGAAAGTTATTGATCTTTTCACTCGAAATAAAACGAGAAAAATGTATTTTATTTTTAAATAAATTTGGATCAATCTGGACTCTGGAATCTGGATAATATTATATAAGAGACTGTGCATTTTATCGGTAAGTGATAAATTAATGTTTATTAAAATATTTAGTAGAGAGAGAGAGGGGGGTGAGATAGATAGCTAGATAGATAGCTAGATAGATAGCTAGATAGATAGATAACATTGGATGTATGATACACTTATGCATCAATATCCTCGTAGACCTTAGTCATGATCCGAAGAGAGCTCAATACAAAGGTAGAGCGAATATTTGTGGGAATCATGGTTCATTACAAGCGGTACTGCTGGTTTCCCATATAGATTTTCATAATGAACTATATATATCATCATCATCATCATCATCATCATCAGCCGTTATAAGTCCACTGCTGGACGAAGGCCTTTCCCATCTCCTTCCATGACAACCTATCTTGTGCTAATCTCTGCCAAGTTTTACCGGCAAACTTTTCTATCTCGTCCCTCCATCTTGTGTCTGGCCGTTTCCTACTTCTTTTACTATCCCATGGGCACCAATCTGTTAGTATTTTCCCCCATCTATTGTCATCCCTTCTCGCTAGGTGACCGGCCCATCTCCACTTTTGTTGTTTAATTAGTTGTATAATGTCCTTTACTCTAGTCCTTTCTCTGATCCATGTTGATCTTTTTCTATCTTTTAGCGTTACCCCTAGCATTGCTCTTTCCATGGCTCTCTGTGCTATTCTAAGTTGGTTTTCAGCTCGTTTGGTTAATTTCCAGATTTCGCACCCGTAATACCGACTGTATTTCTAAACAATTCTTAAAACAATTCTTAAGAATTCTCTGAAGCAGCACCCCCACAACCTAAAGTCACGAGCCGCCACTGCCCCAGGGTCATCATCTAAAGAATGCTTTGTTAGTGAAACGGCAGTTGTTTGCACAGCAGCAAGTGTATGGTGTGGGGAGAAGTGTGCGTACATGTGCATTTGTGTGTGTGTGTGTGTGTGTGTGTGTGTGTGTGTGTGTGTGTGTGTGTGTGTGTGTGTGTGTGTGTGTGTGCTGTCAGGAGCGAACCTACCAGGATTAAGTTATATTTCTGGAAGATTATGTGACAGCCCGTTGATAAGATTGATTTGATTCCATTTAACCCTATCGCGACTCTTTGGACAGCTGGAATATACATTTCCTTTAGAAGTCTAATGGGACATTTCAATTCAAGCATTAAGCAGCTTAATAGGTTAGTCTTGAAAAGCTTTTAAAAAACTATATGTTTTACATAGATGAACATTTTACTGGGCAAAAAAACAACCTTCAAACAAGACTGGCTGCTTCAGGGTCAAAACTCCACTCTAACTGAAGCTAAAATGACTTGACTATTTCAACTTTTGTAAAAACAGTTTTCCTTTAACTGAAAAAGATCTTTAAATTTGGCCATGGAAGGCGACTTAATAGTATCTATATATGTTTCTAGATAAATGGCATGAGCATCTAGATAATTCTAGATATAATTTGAGGCAATTCTAGATATAAACTGAGAAAAAAATAAGGTGGCCTGTTGGGGCAGGAGGGTCGGATGACCCCAATTTTTCTTTATAAATCTATATGTGAGGTTGAAATAAGGTGCCATGCCAAATTTCAGCTTCCTTAATAGCATTGAAGCGTCCTAATTTTGGTGAGGGTCATTGTTGTTGTCATTGTCAGTGTTGTTACTTGATTGGTTGATTGATTGATTGATTTGTTTAGCGGCATATCAACTCTTGATGGGTCATTTAATGCCGAAATTAGTTTAAAATTCCCCCAAAATAGAGTCTTGTGAAATGTGATTCTTTTACTTTATCTAGTGTCTGGCGACTCTGGTGAAAGGTTATTTTTTAAAAACTTTGGTGAAAGAACAGGTGACCCCTGGTTGGGGGTTCCTAACCCTCTGCAGGGGATGCAGTCGACGCATTCTAGGCCCCAGCCGATAGGGCACTCATTGTTGTTATTCAATCATATATTTAGACGTACTTACATTATGCAGTAGTGGCAAAGGTCTTTACGGGATTCTGCATTTTTCCTTTGATAAACTTTGAGAGAATATTCTCCCGGCTCGGGTAGTCGGAGTTCAATTATCATGGTCACTAAAGAACACTCGTTGTCGACGTCATCGACCATGCGCAGTAGACTGCAACCATCCAGTATCTTCCCCTCGCGACTCCTCAGTATATGCATGATGGTTGCGTCTCTTTCGATCGGAAATGGTAATTTGATGCGGCCATCTTTCGTTTTGACTGTTTTCTGTTGGGGCTTAAAACCAGAGCCGTAACCCAGAAAGAATTTCCACGGTAATGCCGGTCCCTCTTCTGTATAGGAACACTTGACAACATAGGAACAAATCTGACGGGGAAAGAAATCAACATTTAGAAACTTTGCAAACCAGTAAATAACCGTTGTTTTGCTAACGGTATACAGTGACCGCAAAAGAAATCTATACATAAAAACTCAAAATAAAACCAAACAAGTAAAAGTGTGTTTGGCTTGATTTCTCGCCAACTAAAAGGCAGAAGGGAGTTATCGTACATCTGGCAGACACCCCATACCTCTGGACTTTGCGCCAAGGCAGAGTTGATGTCAGTGCATCAAGAACTGTACATATGAGAAGACCTCTTAGTGTCGTCATGAGATGGCGTCAGCTTACAACTGAAGAGAAATCCCATGTCTTGGTCCAGCTGGAGGAAGGTGTTTCTGTGATTCTTGTGGAGCAAGATATTGGAGACAGTTTACGACTTGATGTAAGCTGATGAAAAGTTGCACTCCCAAGCGAAAAGTCGGTACCTACAAGATGATGAACAATCATACCATCTCAGCTACTGCATTGAAGAAAAGGTTCACTGATCTCCAGCAGAATATCGCTCTGAGTACAATACAACATCGTTTACAAAAGCTTTCATCAGGTCTTATTGCATGGGAACATTGGGAAGTTGCCTGGGGCAAAAAATATTTTTGCGCTAGTTTGACTCCCTAAAAAATTCTGTTTAAATAACCAAATATGGCCAAAAACCACCAAAAAGGCACTGCAAATGGTCGAAAATTAGTCAGAAAATGGCCAGAAATGGCCAGAAGGTTTTAGGTGCCAACGCGTTAATTTAGTGCTTTTTGCACTGCCAAAACAAGAAACGCGCTGAATCTAGCGCGAAACGCGCTAAATCGGCAACACTGGCCCGAGCCCCACGATTTTAGGAGCCACGAAATTCAATTTGAAAAATAAAAATTGAGGCTTATATTATTGTACAATATTTTCTTACCAAGTAAAAGTCAGTTTCCTGCTCACTTCCAAAAATATCCAGCTTGTAAGTTCCTTCGGACGTAAAATGTAAAGTAAGGGAAAATATGTCGTCTTTCACTTCGTATTTTCCCTGCTGTAGCAAGCTTTGATGTTTGACTGGGAGCCACGACGACCAGTGGTGTGATAGTGTGTACTTGAACCGGTAAGTGAAGTTGCTCTTAGGGGGCAAAGCGAACTCGATTCGTACCTCACGATGATCATCGACTAGCAAGACGCAATCTGTATGGCTTTTATCCGTTAACGACATATCGAGAAGATAGAATTGTTCCCGCACGTAGAAATGACTCAAGAATTCCTCCAGGGAGACGGGATTATCCAGCAGTTGCCATTGTTTTTTGTTCGGGAAGTGGGTCCAGATGAACTCGTCTGGATCTGTTAGGAAGTAATAGTAATTGACGCGATGAAAATATTCGTCGTTCGTCCTTGGTTTCTGTGGGATGTTCAGATCATTGCTATGGCTGTCCTGATCGGCAGAGAGGTTTTGTTCAGAAGAGAACTCTTTTTCGGTCACAACGACCACTCTCTTCCAATCATTGGACTCGTTTGCATAGATGCAAGCCCACTGGATGTTCATGAGATACCAGTCGTCCTCCACGTAAACAGCGTTCCACTGGGCGGCCATGTCTGCAGTAACAAAGGGGAAGCCAATCCTGTAGGCGCTGTTTTTAGTAATACCACCAATAATGACGCAAGGAATGTCAGCATGCCTAAAAAATAAACAAAACAAAATACAGTTGTCCCCCTTTATAAGGCGGGTGTTGTGGTCCAAGACAGACAACCGAGTTATAACTGAACTGCAGATAATCAAAAGTCAACTACGAATGCCAAAACAAGTTCACCGGTGAACGAAGGTGTTGTTTTCAACGAAATTATGTGTGAAACACCATTTAATTATATGTTAATTGATTGCAAATTGAAGAAATTTAATATTTTAGTCATATTAATTCAATCTTTTGATAGAATTCCGTTGTTATTTGCGGTTTCTGGACGAGTGGGCGATAATATAGGCGAGAATATTCTGGTTCACCACGCATCCACCTTATACCACGAACCGCGCATTAGTAAACTGCGCTATATCGAGGGACTCCTGTACCACTATATCTTTCTGATTGAGTTGGAGGCAGATTTCATTTTATATATACAGAGGAAGCCGCTTATTGTGATCACTTTAGGACCGGGTCTTTTAGATAACAATAACCGGCCGATAACATTAACCCATAAGAACCCAGACCCATTTCTACTTGAAGGAACATTATGTGGGATTCTGGGTAGGCAGATGGACACACAGTCACGTGACTGCACCAATATGTTCAGTTATGTCACTTAGTACACTTCATGAGTTAAAATCAAGGATAAAATATAATATTATATAAGAGATGGTGGAGATCAATCAAATTGTATGTGACACCGGTGTCACAGTTGGTTCTTATGGGTTAAGAAAGGGATATAAGAATTGGGATAATTAACATTCATCGACCTCACTACACATTAGTTAGGGTTTTCTAGACTTTGCTCGGTAACCGCGGGTACCCATTTTATAGATGTACAGGTTTCCCCCGCTATCCGAAAGTAGAGCGTTCCTATGAAAACCTGTCGTATGCCGAAATGGCATAAAACGAAGAATTGCTATTCATTTGTAAAGGGGTAATGTTTTGAGCGTTCCCCTAAAATGGTGAGGATGGTATGTTAGGCTGAGTCGTTGGAGGTTGGGGTAATGGGGGATACAGGAGACAGGGGATGTATGGGAGAGGGTGCGTGCTGCCTCTATAACAGCTCGCTGCAAAACAAACGCTATTTCGCTTTTCGCCTTCTTTTCGTAAAAGCGAAAAAATGGCGTAAAGCGAGCTTAGCGGCTAATAACATAAAAGAAAACGGGGTATACCTCTATTTTGTTGAAATTGTAATGATATTTTGTATTTTTGATGAAATTTTAATGAAATTCTGTAATTTTATCTATAATGTCAGGAACGAATGTCAGAAATTGTGTAAACAACGTCGCAGGTTTTGAACGGAGTCTGTTCTTGTTACTCACCAACAGAGTATATAAAAGAAATGAGCAAAGTTGAAATGTCCAGTGAATATTTGATTCAAATACCAAGTGGCTGAATATTTTTTCGAATTTTCATCAGGATTGACGAAGAGTGGTTGTGAAGTAACCCAGTAGAAGAGGGCGTGGACCTTAGCCACATCATCCGTGCACGCTTTAGTCAGGTATTTCACAAGTTCTTTTACACCCGTCTTCAGAAGATTATCTGGTGTCTACAACGAAGAAAAACGAGAAATAAATACATTTTAAAAGGGTAATTTCTGTTTCAAGGGCGGTTAAAAAAGTGTCATTCAAGTCAGGGCTTCTCAAGGTATGGGTCAGGACACGTCGCGTAAATATTATTGGGGCTCGCAGAAATATCCGAATTTTTTTTTTTTCAAAGAATAATTATACAACTAAATTTGTTTTTTTTTATTGTGTTTTCGTTACGTTTTAGTCGTCGTTTTAGTCGTCGTTCGTACTATCTACCCTTGGTCACCACTGAGCATCGATCCCTCTGAGCCAGTTCAGCGTGGCACCATCCAGGCGTAGCAGGCCATAGACTCCATTAGGAGGTTTTAGGATTGTGCACCCTGACAAAATATGATGGACACTCTGCAGCACAGCACCGTCGCCCACACAGTTTGCTGTGTCCTGGGCGTTTTTTGTAATTCATTTTTTTTAAAGTAATTTTTTTAAATTCGTAATAAACACCGTAAAACTTATCATCATCATCATCATCGTTATATGTCCACTGCTGTACAAAGGCCTTTCCCATCTCCTTCCATGACGACCTATCTTGTGCTAACCTCTGCCACGTCTTAGCGGCAAACCTTTCTATCTCGTCCCTCCATCTTGTGTCTGGTCTTTCCCTACTCCGTTTACTATCCCATGGTACCAATCTGTTAGTCTTTTCCCCATCTGTTGTCATTTCTTCTTGCTATGTGACCAGTCCATCTCCGTCTTTGCTGCTTAATTATTTGTATAATATCTTTCACTCTGGTCTTCTCTATGATCCATGTTGATCTTTTTCTATCTCTTTAGAGTCATCATTAGCATTGCTCTTTCCATAGATCTCAGTACTATTTTAAGTTGGTTTTCAGCTCGTTTTTTAATTTCCATGTTTCACATCGGTATGCCATGGCTGGTATTATGCAACCGCTGTATACTTTACGCTTTAAGCACATTGGTAAGGTGCTCTTCAGAATGTCTCTATTCATACTAAATGCTTTCCAACCTATCGTCATGCGTCGTTTTATTTCGCAATCATGGTCTTTCTCTATTTACCTGTCCTAGGTAGATGTATTCATCAACCTCTTCTAGGGCCTCTCCTTCTATCTTTATTACTTTGTTGGTTACTTTATCGTTGAACATTATTTTTGTCTTTATTCTGTTCATCTTTAAGCCTACCTTTTTGCTTCCCCTATTTAGATCAGTTAACATGTTTTATAGTTCTTCGGATGCTTCCGATGTCATGGAGATGTCATCGGCGAATCGTAAAACGTATAATAAATTATAAATACGTTGCAATCTTTGTCAATTTTGGAATAATCAATAAAAATAGTGAAAAATATTTCTTTTTAAAAATATGGAGTGAAACATTATTCTTTTCACAAATCAAAAGCCTGATTTATAATTAATCGAATAAAACTAAAGATTTGCCAAAAACATGTATTTTACTTAATTTTCCGGCTTTTTAAATCCCAAAGTAAGAGTTCCGTTCCAGCAGTTCCTGGATATTACTCTAAAAAAATGTAAGCATAATTAATATCTCGAGGGATATATCTGTAAAATGTGTAAAAATCAACGAAAGCATGATTATATAAAACTTGTGGACATGATATCGGCTGCAAGGTGTCGGGGACCGGAAGACACATCCGGTGTTCAGGTGTCATAACACAGGATGTCGACTGAAATTGCAGGTGGTGGCTGGAAAATTAGCGTGGACAAGCAAAGATAACGAGTACAGTATTTCCCCATGTACAGACACGTGAGACTACACAAAAATGAGACCAGTTATGGCAAACACACACTGAAAAACAGAGACACCTTAATCCAAATGTCCCTAACTTATTGTGAGTAGTATACAATTATACAGTATATAATATTACTTGGTCAGCATTGCTGATTCGACTTTCCATTATATATTCATGCGTCATTCGATCGATCCTCAACAAATTGTTAATATTTTAAAAGCATCAAACCATCTGGTTAGACTCAGATCGTTATTAGAAACCGTCAACCAAAACTGTCAACATAGGTTTCTTCAGTTTTTAAGTGATTCTACCTGGTTGGCTGGTTGGCTGACTATCTATGTATGCGTCAACTCCGGAAAGCTGATATTCACAATATCGACGAAAACATCAAAAGCTGGACGTGCGAATTCTGCCAACGTGTACTTCTCTCGAAGGCTGGTTGCGTTAATCACCTGAAGCCGCACGAAAGAACAACCACCCAAAATATTCGCCAAAGACAATCTGTGTGATATGTAATAAAGACAATCTGTGTGATATGTAATAAAGACAATCTGTGTGATATGTAATAAAGTCTGTAGAATCAGTTCCGGACTGTCAAAAGACACACGGTGGTGCACATCCCACAAAGCGATCCCATCAATGCCGTGGAAAGCAAGATGTCCACTTGTGCCACCTTGTGCCACAAACCGTGCAGATCTGCAAGCTGGTCTAAAAGGTCACCCCATGAAGAAACGTGATGAGACGGCAATCATCTGTGAAGATGCAACAAATCATCATGTATGCGTCACGTGCACGTGCCGTACCAATGGAGCTAGAGGGCTGAACATTTAAACAGTTACTCCTTATAATAAGGAGTAAATGTTTAAATGTTTAAATGTTCAGCCCTTGAAAAGAAACGGCTTCCGGCTATGAATTATCTCCCTTTTGGTTTGAAAAATGGCGTAAAAAGAAAAAGAAAATTTTTGTTTAGGGTTAGTGTTGGGATTGGGGTTAATGTTGATGGTATTAAAGAAAGTAACCGGAAGATGGAGACGATAATTCATGTAAGCCGCATCTCCCTGAAAATGGCGGAAAGTAAGTTACCACGTTATCATTATAGTTACAATGTAAATAAAAAAAACCCTCATCAAACTTTTTTTTTTAATTTTTAAAAACTAACAAATTTCCGGATGGTTGTAGATTAAAAGCAACTACAATTGAAAGAGAAACACAAATTATAGAACTTTTTTTGTTTACTTTTGGTCACCCTAAACAAGGGCTTTCGGCCACTTTTCACATCAAAGGGTTAGTAAGAAGGG
>VCCN01003888.1:4586813-4610287 GCA_006491835.1 Architeuthis dux
GTTTTAAATGGGTCTGATTTATTGCTCTTGGTGTGATGAAACCCAAAGATAGCCACTATCTACCAATCAAATTCTATAAGTTGCAGTTACAGATAAGTTTATGATCCGTGACGGGCGCCATGGGGAAAGTACTACAACTCATTTACTCTACTCATTTACAATAATAAAGTAATACAAGTAATCTACTCAAAAAGACATCCCTGAAGAATAAAAATCCCAGAATTTGCAATATTATTTTTATTTCTAAACAAAGAACAACATTTTTGGATAACTTGTGATTCCTTTGGGTTATTAAGAAAAAATTAAAAGTTTTCTGATTCTCAGTCCGTGCTCTTTCAGGAAATGGTTGACCTGATTACCCTAATAATAGCGCAATCAGATATAAAGAGTTAACCTTTCGCCGAATATATCCTTTTGTGCCCACCCAGCCCGAAATATGTCGTTTTGCACCCGACCCCTCGGAAATATATCCTTTTGCACCCCATTGGAAAAGTGGTTGCGGACCCCCATGATTGGCGTTGAACAATATTATGTCCTCATGCCAGACTAAGCTTTGAAAATATTTCCAGATAAATTTACGACGAACCGGCTAAGATGGTTTTTGAATAGTTATTTATTAAACTTAGTTTTTTTCTTCTTTTTTCTTGCACCTTCCTCTTCCCCCCTCCTGCTACTACTACCACAACTAGCAATGCTACAACTACTTCGTTTGGAATCCCTTTGAAATCGGAAATCACAGATATGGACGTAAGGATGGTGGACGCATCGTTGAATTTATGGTTCTTGTTTTGTAAGGATTCTATGGACGTTTGCTTTTGGTAGAGACTAACGAAAAAACACTTTTATTTTACTGAACATTGATGGATTTTCGTATCATGTTAATTTTTGTATTATGTAAATAATGTTAATGTTTGTATCATGTAAATAATGTTAATGTTTGTATCATGTAAATAATGTTATATTTTGTATTATGTAAATAATGTTAGTTTTTGTATCATGTAAATAATGTTAATTTTTGTATTATATAAATAATGTTAATGTTTGTATCATGTAAATAATGTTAATGTTTGTCTTATGTAAATAATGTTAATTTTTGTTTCATGTAAATAATGTTAGTTTTTGTATCATGTAAATAATGTTAGTTTTTGTATTATATAAATAATGTTAATGTTTGTATCAAAATGTTCCTTAGGGTGTCCTCTTTCAGAAAAAATGCTGAATACCTAGCAGCACGTTTTAGGCTGTAACTCTTTAAGCCTAACAGATACATATTTGGAACATGCACCGTTGGAAAGCTGATATAATTCCCTTTCGGACGATATATAGATATATTTACTTTCATCAATAATTAATTCTACGATCCATTGACTTTGGACTGTGTACTTGAAGTTTTCTTCGTAAGATGCTGAATACTTAGCTTCACGTTTAATTTTGTCTATAAAGTATGCAGACACTTCCTTGTAAAATCCTGAAATACCTATAAATTAATGTTTTAGGATAAAATAAAGTGGATTTTTGAATTCCTCATGTCTTAAACCCATGATATAGCCTTTTAAAGTACTCAGACATGTCAACTGGGAGACGAGATATGAAATTCTGTTTTGTTGGTGTATGCTGGCGACCATTTTGTTTTATGCAAATGAGGTAGTTCTTCCCAATTTTTTTCTTGGGAACATCTTTTTTCTGAAAGAGGACATCCTAAGGAACATTTTGGTACCCAAAATATAGAATCACGGGGGGGGGGCACGGTAGACTCTGCTGGCCCCCGGCCTATTAAGCTTAGCCTAGTACAGCGCAGGGTCAATTAGGTAGAACTGTGGATAAGATTGTGGTGCGCCAATCTTTTCAGGAGGGAGGGGGCTACCTTGAAAAGCAGTATTCGAAATACAAGTATCCCCCACTTTTCGAAAGTTCGCTTTACGTCATGTTTCGCTCTTACGAAAAAGGCGAACAACGAAATAGCATTCAGCGTTTGTTTTGCAGCGAGCAGTTATAGAGGCGGCGCGCACCCCTCTTCCTCTCTAAGTCTCTCCTACACCCCAATCTCCTGTATCTCCCACCATCCCAACCTCGGACGATAACATACCATCATTACTATATGGGGTCTCTGCGAGCGATCAAAAGCAATTCCCACATAAATTACTGGTAATTGCTTCTTCGCTTTACGCCATTTCGGCTTACGAATGGATTTTATATGAGCTCGAACACCGGACGTTGGCGTCAGTAGTCAATAAAGGATAATGGTGCAGTACAATTGTTTTATGTAACCCCAACCTAATGTTCCCCTATTAAAAAAAAATCCATTATTATCCGCTGATGCTCGCTCTATCGTGTCACTCCGGGATCAAGTCAGGCATTTTCGTCAACGGTCAAGTACACCATCTGACATCTGGATCCTACAGTGGGTCGTACTTGCTTACACTACAAATGGCGGCGAGCACAGCACCTTTTCCGCGGTTGAATGCCATCATGTAACAGGGTTGCCACTAAAATATATTCCAAATATATGCATTTGCCCCCTCCCTCACCCCGCGAAAATACATACCTTTTGATCCCCCACCCCCCTAGAAAAGTGGCAGCGCCTGCCCATGTTCAAACAACAAACTTTAATACGCGTACTGGCGTGGCCTCTTTTTTTCAGCTAGTCTAAACACATCTGTTTGGGGCGACAAACATTTTATAAGATGTATAGTGTAAGTAATTGATTACTTATAGCATGTGTAATTCAATGTCCTTGGTGTGTTTATTAAACTAATTTGACCTACAAGTTTTTCTTTTTATGTATTTGTCAATATCGTATTGAATAAATAACGTTGAAAAAGAACGCAATTGATGTTCTGTCATTATGGTCGATCATTACATATGGATCTATAGTAAATGTGGAGATCGCCTGATCTAGAGAAATTATCTTTGTTATATGTAAATGCTTTCGGACTGTTGTCCACGTCTCGGTTCATCTTCAGAACTCAACGTTTCGGTCGTTGTACCCTACGGCCTTCAGTCTCCCTCACCGGTGGTGCAAAGCAAAAAAAAAAAAAAAACGGTATAAAATAGAAAATTTAAAGACTGATAAAAGAGACTCTCTTCTCTTACACCTGAAGAAGGCCGTAGGGTACAACGGCCGAAACGTGGTGTTCAAAAGATGAACCGAGGTGAGGACAACAGTCTGAAAACACTTATACATATTGAAATTGTTTCAAGATAATTTTGGCACAGCCTATCTCTCATGGCTAAAAAAACTGTATTTGTATGTTTTAATGTAATACAAGTATGAATCTTTTGAATTCGACGTAGGGAATCAATATTTCTTACAGAAAAAAACAGTAAGCTAAAAATTTGAAACAGATCTTTGGAAACTTTAAGATATGAACACCGTCAGCCAAACATAAATTTATTGTTAGTTATTATCACCTAGTTATTATCACCTAGTTAAGGGTTAATGTAATGATTTTAGAATAAAGCAAAACATTTGTTATGTATAAGTGTCTTCGGACTGTTGTCCTCATCTCGGTTCATCTTCTGAACACGTTTCAGCCGTTGTACCCTACGGCCTTCTTCAGGTGTAACGTGCATTAACGGATATTACATGTTACACCTGAAGAAGGTCGTAGGGTACAATGGCCGAAACGTGTTCAGAAGAGACAGTCCGAAAACACAAAAACATAATGATAATCCCTCATCTAAAAAATTCAGACAAAAAATATATTTTATTTATTTGGGGTGGGGGGGGTGAAGCATTGTCAACCAGTTGTAGAGGTGTATGTATTACCCTCAGTCTTTTCTCCCGTCCTTCCGTCTGTTTGTCTGTCTATACGATATCTCCAAAAGTTCGCAATATATTTCAATAACATTTTGTGGAAGGGTGGGCCATGGGTAAGGAAGAATTGATTAAATTTTGGGGCGGATCCAGGATTCTTTCGATTATGTGTGTATTATCATTTGCTATGGGTGTTTGCCGTCGTCGTTGTATCCCTTTTCTCAATTGTATAACTTCGTTATTCCTTAATAAATTTGGAGAGATTCTACCTGGGGGGTGGTGAGTTATGGCCAATCAGATTGTTTGTTTACATTTTATAAGCAAAAACGTTGTTTTTGTTTACATTTGGGAAAATTTCTCGAATCTTGACCGATTTTGCTGAAATTTGGCTATAATTTTGACAAAACCCCAGGAATTGAAAAATAGTGAGTCGATCCGATTGTTAGTTTACATTTTATATATAAATAACCATATGTCAACATGCAAAAATATATTGAATATTGAACTTTGGAACTGCTGAACTGATGAGAATGAAAACTGTTATTCAGGTTATTGGACACTTAATTACTGAAAATATATAAAGTGTTTTATGGTTCGAATAAAAAAAAAACTCGGGTATCTCGGAGTTAACGGTCCTAATAAACAACTAATTGCCGCTCTCCCTCTCTCTCTCTCTCTCTCTCTCTCTCTCTCTCTCTCTCAACCGTTTTAAAGTGTTTCCCCAATATTCCCTGCTGAAATAAGGGTCTTATATTCCATTAACCCATGAGAACCCACTGTGACACCGGTGTCACATAAAATTTAATTGATCTGCACGGTCTCTTATATACTATTACATTTTATCCTTGATTTTAACTCATGAAGTGTACTAAATGACATCTACTGAACAACCTGGTGCAGTCACGTGACTGTGTCAATTTGCCTACCCAGAATCCCACATAATGTTCGTTCAAGTAGAAATGGGTCTGAGTTAAAATCGGTAATTCCTTTAACAACTGCCAGCTATTTTTATCTCCCAGAATACAGAAAGCCGTTTTCAAAAAGGAATAATTCTTGAAAAGTACATTCCACTGCAGAATGTGAGTCTAACTCTTAAACCTACTGTTTCATTTTTTCCCAATCACTTGAGGCAAAAGGGATGTGAGTTCGAGTCTCGCCGAGAGGTATTTCTTTATTTCTGGATCTGCGCTGTTGACTCTCTACCGTAGACTGACACGGGTTGAGTAGTTGCAATAAAAAAGCAACTATATGTAAGATGAAAGAAAATACTTGTCAAAAATTAATAAGGGTCGATCTAATCTCCATCTAATAAAAATAAAATCAAGATAATATTACAATTGAGTGGCAGCGCAAGTGCCCAACGAACCATTTTTAAAAGGTTGATATTTTCGTTATTCTTAGAGCTACAGATTTGGGAGGGTTTTTTAAAGCTTGAACACGCTATGAATAACAAAGCTGTGTGTTCAAGCTTCAAAATAATTTTTTTAAATGGACATTGTAGCTCTAAAAATAACGAAAATATCAACTTTAAAAATGGTGCACTTATCATTCAATTAAAATGTGATGCCTGTGAATTTTCATTTGTTATGATGATAGAATCACACAACTTAAAGAGAATAATGTACCAAACCAAAGCCCAGAATTAGAATTCATATCTGTAAAAAATATATTTTAAATACGGAATACAGAAAGCCGTTTTCAATAAGGAATAATTCTTGAAAAGTACATACCAGTACAGAATGTGAGTCTTATAAAAGAACTGGCTCCCTAGGAAGTTGATAGGAATTCATACAACATAAATCATTTGCAATTCTTTTATCAGAGTAGAATTGAGAAATCCATCAAAGATTTTCTGGGATATTTCTTTTGTTTCTTTTGTGTGTTCTTGACAAAAGGATTGCTTGATTCTCATTTCGTAAATTCATGTTGGCTACACTGGGTCTCGTTACGATCACCGAAGTTAAGCAATGTCCAGTCTGGTTCAGTACCCGGATGGGTGGCTGCTTGGGAATATCGGGTGCCGTAAGCGAGTATGGTGAAGTGAGTGACGCCACTTCTGGTGCTTGTCGCCTCTAAGTCTATTTCACACATATGGCAAGCCGAGACATGAAGAAGAATTTGGTAAATCTACTCCACAATCTGTTGGAGTTGAACCAAAACAGAAGATACAATCGCCCGTGAGTCCGTGAGTTACATTAGTTACATCTCAGTCAGGAATGGGTTGTGGGAAATAGGTATACGGTAAGGATGGGTTTGGGGGAACTAGGTATACAACAAAATTGGATTGTGTGGACTATGTATACAGCAAGGCTGGTTGTGGCAACTGGGTATACGGTAATGATGGGTTTCAGGAACTAGGTATACGGTCAAGCTGGGTTGTGGGAACTAGGTATACCGTGAGGCTGCATTGTGGGGAACTGGGTATTCTGTAAGGCTATGTTGTGGGAATTGGGTATACGGTCATGATGGGTTTGTGGGGAACTAGGTATACAACAAGATTGTGTTGTGTGAACTATGTATACAGCAGGGTTGAGTTGTGGGAACTAGGTATACGGTAAGGGTGGTTTTCTGGAACTAGGTAGACGGTCAGGCTGGCTTGTGGAGACTAGTTATACCGTACTGCTGCATTTTGGGGAACTGGGTATTCTGTAGGCTATGTTGTGGGAACTATGTATACGGTAAAGCTCGGTTTGGGGGAACTAGGTATACGGTAAGGCTGCATTTTGGGGACTAAATATACTTTAAGGCTGGGTTTGGGAACTAGGTATATGGTAAAGCTCGGTTTCGGGAACTAGGTATACGGTAATGTTTCCATTAGTAGACATTGAACATACAAAAAACCTGGAAATTGAGAAGTAGGTATACACCGTAGCCCCGCGTACCCTCCCCCATTTCCACCACTGCCGCTAATCTTTCATGACTTGTTGGCGAATGGCTTCCATGTAAAAACCCACGTCCATTCTCTATTATGTGACAATGATTTATGCATAAAACACCCGACGTGTGTGTGTGCATCGGTGATATAATGACTGATGACACACAGGCCCGGATAGTGGGGTGGGGGCGTCACAAGAGAGGGGTAATGGGTGCAGTCGTATGCAATGGTGATATAATGACTGATGACACATCCACTAGATAGGTATACGTCAAAGTTTATGTTTTGCTTGTAGTTACACGCAGGCCCGGACAGAGGGCGGGGCAAGGTGGGCCAGATGGCACGAGCCTACGATTTTGAGGGGACCTACTCCAGAGGCAAAGCAAGAGGTGGGTGGCGATGTATAAATCATATGTATTTAGCACTGATTACAAAAATACATAATGAGCATTTTGAAATTACATTTCCCATCTGGCCTGGGCCTATTACCAGCCTTGCCCAGCCCTGTTTGTTCGCTTTTACTTCAGATTGACGAGAAAAGAAATTCGAACCACCAACCTTTAGATTAACAGCCGAGCGCGCTAACCGGCTGCGCCACGGATGCCTATATCGGTTACGCCTGAGCGATTTATTTCTCATTCCAATTTAAATGTGCCTGACTTTTTCATTTTTCTCTTTTTCATTTCTTAAAACCCTTGTTATATGTCTACAAAATGAGGGAAATCCTTGTTTTGCTGTAGCCTACGACATTGGCAGGATTATGTTACATATGCCTGCAAAGTTTCATCTAATTCAGTTCTCCAGTTTAGGCGTGTATTGACGTCTTACAGCAATTATTTTAGCAAAACAAGAAGAAAAATAAAATTCGCTAAAACTTTGTATCTAGCATTTTTCAAAGCAATTTTCATGACTTTGTGCGATAAAAAAGGGTTACTCAGAATAAAATTCTTCACAAGATGACTTAGTTTTACAAAAGTTATTACAAAATTAAAATCGTCATTTTGTGTAAAAACAAAAACTTAATCATATTAAGGGCACAACAATTAAAATTGCGAGTATTCATTTTTTACTAGTATTTCTTCCATCTCCACCCATTAACTGCGAATGGCGGAAATTTCCGTCATTGAAGTTCTGAGTCTAACTCAATAAAATGTTCGTTTCATTGTGATTGATGGCAACTCAGTTCTATCTGAGAGTGCAATGGACAAGGGTTTTTTTTATCTTGCAATGAATAATTATTACACTTGCCGCCCTCCGCAATTAAAGGGTTAATCACTACAGTGCAGTTCTGTCAGTGAGTCAGGGCTTTTATCTTGCAATGGACAAGGGCATTTAGTTGTTTTTCATCGCAACTACTCAGACCGTCAGTCTACGGCAGTGAGTAAAGCAGCACAGATCGGAAATAAAGGAAAAGCTATCGGTGAAACTCGAACTCATTTCCCTTTTGCCCCGTGAAGACAGGTTATCTGTACCAGCTGCTCTACCACTTGAGCTACGGGGGTTTTACGGCTGACAGAAGATCAAATCTAACTCTTAAACCTACCGTTTCATTTTCTCCCAATCACTTGAGGCAAAAGGGATGTGAGTTCGTGCCTCGCCGAGAGCTATTTCTTTATTTCCGGATCTGCGCTGTTGACTCTCTACCGTAGACTGACACGGGTTGAGTAGTCGCAATAAAAAGCAACTATAAGTAAGATGAAAGAAAATACTTGTCAAAAATTAATAAGGGTCGATCTAATCTTCATCTAATAAAAATAAAATCAAGATAATATTACAATTGAGTGGACCCGCATGATAAGTGCCCAATGCCCCATTTTTAAAAGGTTGATATTTTTGTTATTCTTAGAGCTACAATGCTCAGATTTTGGGGTTTTTTTAAAGCTTGAACACGCTATGAATAACAAAGCAGATTGTTCAAGCTTCAAAATAAAAATAAGCTGGACATTGTAGCTCTAAAAATAACGAAAATATCAACTTTTAAAAATGATGCGTTGGGCACTTATCATGCGTGGCCACTCAGTTAAAATGTGATGATTGGGAATTTTCATTTTTTGTTTTAATATAATGATAAAATCACATAACATAATGTGCCAAACCAAAGTCCAGAATTGGAATTCATATCGTTAAAAATATATATTAGACACCCAGTGCCGGATTAACTATGTAGCAAAAGTATCATATGCTGCGGGCCCCGCAATTTCAAGGGCCCCGCGCTATCAATTTCGATTCAGTGCTATACTGCCTTTAACTTTTATGAACGACTGGGTGTTTAAGATTACCGATTTTAGACAATTATCATCTTTAATTCGGGTTATTATTTTAACACAGTAATTGTTGGGAGTGTGGTATCTATGCAATAAATATAGGACGCATGAAGTCATAGCCGCTGTACAAGACAAAAACAAATTATACAAATGGTTCACAGCAAAGTGTCGACAAAATGCATTAGCCAGACAAGTGCGGATTTCAACCCGATGTGGCTTCCACTTCTCAACAAATCTTAACCCGACAGAACAAAGACACAGAAACACCCGGGCCATGTGCTATATGGGTTACCCCCCTTTAAACATAACTTCTGTTTAACCCATCACACTCGGATTTTACACCTGAAGAAGGCCGAAACGTCGTGTTTACAACACAAATAACAAGAAGGAGTTCAATCGTCCGAAGAACCATTTGAATAGAAAAGAAGCAGTTTATGTATATAAAATGCAATGTGTATCCATATATTCTCCAAGCTTACTGCAATGCAAATCTCTATTATCCACGTACATAAAATGCAATGTGTATCCATATATTTCACATGTAAAGGTAAACTAGATTACTTATATAACAGACTAATTAATCACGCTGTAAAGATTCTTTGTAGTTTGATTGAGCGCGGAGACCAATGTAGTTGAAATGTGGTTACCGAGTGCAGGCCCGGGCAGGTGGGCCAGTTGGCCCGGGCCTGTTACCAGCTCTGTCCGGCCCTGACCGAGTGCTGTTGTTGTGAAGAGGTGAGAAAAGGTTATACATGTATTTGGTTGAGAAAGAAACAGAAGACGGAGCTTAAACTAAAAGGCACTCAGAGAGCGCATACCTTTGCCAACTCCATTGTCAGGATCCGCCACAAAATGTAATCTCCTCTTCCATGGCCCATTACCCATCCTCCCACAAAATTCCATAGAAATTCATTGAGAACTTTTGGAGATATCGTGTGGACAGACATGAACTTTTGTGGTGTGTACATATTATCAGAATAATTCCTGGACCCGCCCCAAAATGGAACCAGATTACCCTCTTGCCCACTCTTCCACAAAATGTAATTGTTAATCCATTCAGTACATTCGTAGATATCGTGTGGACAGACGGAAAGAAAGACGGAAAGACAGACGGAAAAACGGACGGAAAGACGGACGGAAAGACGGACGGAAAGACGCGACCAGATACATATACCACCCCAACATCGTTGGCAGTGGTAAATAACTGTTGGATATTTAGGCGGAGGTCACAGATTTGACCCCCACAGGTGTTGAAAGTTAAACAGGATATCGACTGCAAGGTGTCCAGGACTGGAACCGGACACACCGAGTGTTCAGGGGTCGTGGGCAGGATATTGACACTGAACTTGTAGGCGTTCGAGCCCGATAAAAGCGACACAGAGGCCCTCGAAAAAGCCAGAGGGACACTAGACGCCCTCAGAGAAAGATACCACTCAGGCCTGGGAAAACACAAGACCAATGTCAATGTTAAGAACAGTCTGTCGGCTCTCGTTACCTCACTCCCACTCTTCATTCTCCGCCACGACACAATGTATCTTATGAAATAAAAATATATCCTCATACAAGTTTCGTGTCTTCCTTTTTCTGCAAGTTCAAGATTTTCCTCCCGCGGACAAAGAGGACTATACAACATAACAAAAAATGAATCGATTTATTTTAACATGTCACTGTGAAAAATTGTTCGTGTTACTTTCAAACGTATGTCAGATTGACGCGGACGATGTTATCGAGAGTTCACTAGTAGGTCAGATCTGGTCGGGACAGACGAGTTGGGAACTGACGAAAATTTGGATAAAAGGAATTGTGACAGATGCCACCCGCATGGCCTATGAAAGGGGGGTGCAGCCAGTGCATCGCACCGGATCCCCGGGGGAGCCAAGGGAGCCCGAGGGTTTCTTGGGTAGAGCTGTATATCGAAACTTCTCAGTTGATATATGTCCATTAATAAAGTAGGTTGAATCTATCGTTTACCGGAGAGCAAATATAGTATAAAGGGCTACAAAGGTTATAGCAGAATGAAAACAGAATGGCTTAAGGACTAGGGTGTTTGTGCAGTATGTGAAGGGTGGGAGTGGCAGCTTTGCACCGCCTTATAAAATTTCTCGCGGAGGCCCTGGCCACAATTCACAGTGTCAACTCGTGATAATACGTGATTGTGAGTTGTTCGCAGCAGAACAAACTGGCAGTTTTGAGTTTTAGAGTCGTCTTCTATATATCTAAAGTTGTAATGTATGTTCGTACTCTTATAACTCAAGAACTATTCATCCAAGCCAAAAAATAAAACTATAATTAAATTCAGCACGACTCAGTCTATGTTCAGCACACATTTTAGGTTGACGAATTCCCTTTTTTAAATGTTTTAGATGGGGGTTCTACGTACGGGGGTATAATTATTTTATATGAATGGAAACAACTCCAAAGATTTCATTAAAAAATGTCAAATTTGTTAGAGTTTGTTTTTACTGCTGTAGCTACCCATCCTCTGGGAGTTGGACTGGGACCTTCCGCTTTTTGGTAAAATGGACCACAGAAAAGGTTGGGCGCAGTGAAAACAGATTGGTTATGAAATACAATCGTCTGTTGGTACTGGTTCCAGGAACCCCCGTGGATACTAAAATCCGCGGATACTCAAGTACCTTATATAAAATGGCGTAGTATTTGTCCACTAGCATAAAACCCGTCAAAAATGACGGGTCCCGCCATTAAATATTAAATAATTAAAATGAAATATTTCCGTAAATTTCGGCGTATAAGTCGAATTTCTAAACCTAAAAAACTAGGGGTCGACTTATACGGCGAGTGTAACGTATGTATAAAAAGGCATAGAACTAAACTAGAATTTTGAGCAAAAAATATTGAGGTCGCCAGGTCGACTTATACGCCAGGTCGACTTATACGCAGCAATTTATGGTAAATTAATTGAATTAAATATTAAATTAATAAACATTGTATATAACGGCTTTTATATGTAAGATAACATACGCACGTCTTCCCGTATACTTTAATGTCTAGATTACTTGTAAATGCTATGTAAACAGGTCTGGTTATTCGTTCAATAGAAACCGCCACGTGACCAACGTCTTGTTGGGGGTGATCAATTAACAAATTGGAAAAAAGGGGTGATCAATGAATAAGTTGCTTCTCTCGCCTTTTGTTGGATCACTAAAAAGTCGGAATTTCAAAAAACAAAACAAAACAAGCGTGAACACTACTGAGCACAAACTAAAGGAGCAATTTAGCATGAACTTACATTGTAATTTGAACCCCCCTAAAAACGTATTTTTGGGGGTGGGATTTCCAAAAGAAAAAAACAAAAAAAAACGTTTTTTCTAGACATGATAAGGAGTAAATGTTTAAATTTCCAGCCCTCTTACTCCATTGGTGCGGCCTGTACGCATGATGCATACATACATAGGCGTCCGGAATGGGATGCACCCCCCTGGAAAAGTACTACAACTCATTTACTCTACTCATTTACAATAACTAAACAAAGAACAAAATCATTGTCACATACAGCAGACAATTTATAGACTACAAGTTGAGAGTAGCTAATCAAATCAACAAAAAGAAACTTATCTATGACTTTGTTTATGAACTGCATTAAAGAAATGATTCAAACCTTTTTCTGGTACAGCAGACTTTCCGTATTTCTTTTACATTTTGGCTTGGTTGTGTAGTGTTCGTGGACATTATACTATAGCTATGCGGATTGCGTACGAACTGCGTGGACATATATTGACGTATTGACAGCTACGTCTTGTACTATTTTTATACCTCTTCCCCCTATACAAACAACAGAATTATAATTCTAAAATTACTTCCCAATTTCGAAACTTTGTTTTTGTATAACCTTTGGGCTATTAAGAAAAAATAAGAGGTTTTCTGATCCTCAGTCTGTGCTCTTTCAGAAAATTAATTGAGGTCCTACAACTCTTGGAAATTTTCGACCTGATCACCACAATAATAGCCGAATAGCGCAATCGGAAATAAAGAGTAAGCCTTCGCCGAAGATATCTTTTTGTGCCCCCACCCCGAAATATATCCTTTTGCACCCCCTGGAAAAGTGGCTGCGGACACCCATGCATACATACATACATAGCCGGGCAGAACCACTTAAAAACTGAAAACATCGATGTTGACAGTTTGTAAATACGTCAAACATTAAATCAAGGTGCCGTACGCCAGTGCCATTATGTTCATTCGCTCCTTTACTTTAAAGTTAGTCTTCTTCATCCAAACTGTCATCGATAATGAGCCTCACTAACCAAGCAGCACTACTTGAACTATTGACCTCGTAGTATCCAGGCCAACACGCTAACTATTGAGCTGTTACTCAAATCATAATCATTATGATAATAGTTTGGGTTTTTTTTCATGTTTACTAAACTTTAATATTTAGTTTAGTCTGGTACAAGGTTACAATAGTGGCGCCGCGTGTGTCTATCTATTAAAGCTGACACAAGGCTATAGTCGTTGGGCGCCGGTGAGGATTGAACACAACATTAGCAAGGTTTGCGAGACGAGCTTGCTAACTTTCTCTCTAGGGCAGATGGCCAGGGTACGCACCTAATATTTCTTTATTGGGAGGGTGTATAGGCCTCTAATTTGCCGACAATGTGGGTGTGCAGGCCGAATAAGGGAAAGGTATCTAATTGCCAAGTATGGTTTGCTATTTATATACTAGAATATATACTTGAAATAGGCTTTTTTGACAGCAGTTCATTGCGTCATTTAGCCAGCTTCAGTTTAGTTGGACTGGGTTTAAACTAATAAGAAAAATGGTAGTAAACTTACTTAAGTTTACTAAAGGTAGCTAAAATTATCTTTAAAAATGGCTAATGTCAGCCAAAATCGGCTAAATTTTATATTTTTTAGATGTTATATATAAGACCCCCAGAACAGATTATTAATACACATTTAACATTTACTTTTATTAAACTTACTACGAGCTTTAAATCGGCTAAAGTAGATTTTTATCTGCTAAACAGGGGAAAAAATCAGCCAGATCTAGCCGTAAAATGGCTAATTTGGCAAGCCTAAAAGGAATTTGCCTACAGAAAGTGCATGGGGGGTGCCGGAACCCCTTTCGTTACGCCCCTGCGGATGGCTGTTCCCATTCCCTATAACTTAACATGCCACGTCTTCAGAGTTAAAGGCTTTTAAGTCGGGTCAATATGACGCTTAAGAAAGAATGTTAGCTTTTTTTTTCTCTCTTTGCACTGTTTCGTATTTGTCAAGATGGCGCCGTCCATAGCATATGTGGCTGCGACGGTTACGTGTCTAAAACTTTTATTAATTCCTTCTTAGTAAGTAATTAATTATCTATTTGCATCTTGGGTTCTTACTCTTTTTTCTTTGGCGAAACAAACTATTCCTTTCTTCGTACTGCACTTTTATTCTCTGATGATATACTTTTAAAAATGTCATAAAAACATGTCATGTTATTCTTCTTATTTACTGTCTAATGCATATGACATTTAGTATTTTTTCTTATAATTTATATATTTTACTTCTTTAAAATTACACTTAATTACTTTTGGCAATTGCATTTTTACTGTTTCGCTTTTTATTGCAAAACAAGCTAACATAAAACAGTTCGAACACGATCTCTACAAGAAGTGCCTGAGATGAGTGGGGTATAATGGGTTAATTTTGTTTGTTTTTAAAAAAAATATTTTTTTAGCTTTGTGTTATTAAACGAAAAATAAGTCTAAATGGTAATCCCTGGTTTGATGGGTCTAAAATACAGTAGCATTAGGCTGGCTTTAAAAATGGCTAAAGCTGGCTAGATTTCATTTCCAGATAACTATAGCTAAAAATGTTATCTACACGTTGCAAAAACTCGTACAAAGGCTATAAAAAATAAAAAAAAGTATAAATCCAACGGAACTAGTTGTAGTAATTTGACAATGTGGAAGTGAAAGATTGGGAAGGTGCTCCTCCCCCCTTCTCCTACCAACAACACTGACTCTGTTTTTCCAGTGCCCGAACGTGTGATGGACTGCACATGCTAGTGTCTTCTGCAATGCAAAAAAAGATTCTGAAGACGCCGACTGGAACTCGACGAAATGCATAAAGCCGTATAAACATTATTTAGTGTGAACGACTGCTAAACGAGTGGCCTAAATCGTAAATGTTAATAAAAACACAAACTCTGTGCGGGGATCGAACCCGCGTCCACCTTGTAAGCTACCTTATACGCAGGTACTGAGCTAACGAAGGTCAGATGGTAGGCAGGAGTCTTTTATCCTACACTTTGTTGGCTTCTCCATTCTCACGTTCGTATTTTAGGCACAAATATAATGTGGCTCTTTTATGTCAACAGTATGAAATCAAATGCTGGATAATTTTATATCCGACACATTTATTAGTGAGAGCCTATATTTGCCCGGCGCCGGTGTGAGCGACTGCTAAACGATTATAATTCCCAAACCCATAGACCTCTTTAAAAATATAGTATATGTAATGAAATTTTCTTTAAAAGTATACACATAGCAGTTCCACGTGAACATAGAGAAATCCTGATCACCCCCCCTCACACACACACACACGTCTCTAAGACCACGTTGAATGGTATTATTGTTGAAGACTACGAAAGGAGGAAGGAAAAAATTCCAACGGTCACCCCAAAACCAAATGGGATGGCATATATAAATCCAGGTTGTGTACTGTACCAAGCCAGTTTGAAAAATCATAATAAACGTGATACAAGTTGTCATTGGTCGTTCCCGTCCATGTTCTTTCTTTCATAAGATACATATCGCTCTGCCCACTTTAAGGATTATTTCTTCTTTAGACAGGTATTGAGCACTCTTTACTGATATCGTCACTGCATACATCCGATCTACGGATTTATATTCTGAAATATTTTACTTTAAAATATTTCTCCGACTATATATATATATATATATATGACAAATTTTAAGCTTCAAAAATTCTACTTTACAAATTACAACACAAATTAGTTGCCCATTTTCATGCACTCTTGGCATGTATGGTTAATTTTGTTGATGTTTTAGATTATTTTCTATTTATTTGTATTGTTTTATTTGCTTTAAAAGAAATTAAGTTTATTTCTTTTTGGGTTTTGTGTTGCAGCAGATCAACAGATTTTGAAGTTCACAGAAATTGGTTAGCGATTACCCACAGTTTACCCCTTAATAAATGGTATTACGAGGTAAGGAATATTCGTTTTCTTTTTCTTCTTAGCAGGGTTGCCATATTTGGCCAGAAAGGGAGATAATACAAGCTTTATCACAGAGACTTACTCAACATAGGCATGGAATAATTTGCCTGATAAGCACCCAATTGCCTTCTGTTGAGGCTTTGATTAGCGCCAACATACCATCTAGCAGGTCAAGGTAGGTCATCCAGAATTCAGACAGACTAAAATGACCGATAAAAAGTAACTCTTTTTCTTTATGGATATTACATAATATACCTGAAAAAGGCTGTAGAATAACTCTGTTGAAACGTTGTGTGAACATCAAAGATGGGAAAAAGAAATTGGATTGTCCAAAAAACAGTCCCAATACAGGAGGCTTGAATCGAACCTCTGTTTCCAATGCCCGTGTGGGGTAATTCTCTGAGATAAAGCTCCGATTATTTCCCGTTCTGGCAACCCTATTTCTTAGCTTACAAGAAATTCTTTATAAAAAGGTCAATTAATTTTTGTTTGGTTCGTGTTGTATTGCCTTTGAATCTTCCCACAACCACAATTAATCTTCAAATCTTCTGCGTAAAAAAGATTTGTTTTGTTTCCTGGCCAGAAGAAGAAATGCAAAATCCAAAGAGCCTCACCTTTTTTAAACAAAGCATTTTCAACGTGGAGAACGTGTGGTCCCGATTTGTAAAGTTTCACACCTTCACTCACTCGATGTTAAAAACAGCGCACAAATAAAAACAATTTTACAATGTAATTCATTCAAAGCAATAACAATAAGACATATTTACTTCTGTTTTTCTTTCATTAATTCTCTTATTACTTTTTATTTGTGCGCTGTCTTTAACATTGAGTGAGTGAGGGTGTTCAAAACTTTACAATTTACAATCATGACCACCTTCCCTACATTCAAAACTGAAAAAGAATTTAAAGCGTGTAAGCAACATCTGATTTAAAAAAATGTATGGTAGACAATGCAGTACACATATATTTGAGTGGAAAAAATAAACAAGATTAAAATGCACGACAACTGTGCCATGCAAAAAGGGCATGTTATCACCTGCAGCTCTCATAATTTGAAATAGCAGTCAATTTACATAAACAAAAAACAGAATAAAATATATTAAAAATACAGGCGGTAAATATATTTTCATCATTTCACTATATTTAATTATTCATCCTTGTTATAATATTTTTCAGTCGAACCAAGACAAAGAATAAAAAATATTCATTTCAAAAATTTATAAGATATTGGAATAAATGGATAAAAATGATGAAAAATATCTTTTTTAAATATTGAGTGAAAAAAAAATTCTTTTCACAGATCAAAAGCCTGAATGATAATTAATCGAATAAAACTAAAGAATTTCCAAAAAGAAAATTATTTTACTTAATTTTCTGGTATTTTTCATCCCAAAGTAAGATTTCCGTTCCAGCAGTTCCTGGATATTATTCTAAAAAAGGTAAACATAATTAGTATCTCCAGGGATATATCTGTAAAATGTGTAAAAATCAATGAAAGCATCCTTAGATAAAATAGAGAAATCATCAAACTAATAAAAGGTGGAGTCGGAATCATATGGAAAAAATTATTGTTCTCCGAAATTTGGAAAGGAAAATTTTTGTTTTTTAAAATTGCCCACTAATAAATAAGTATCAAAAATGTTATTAAAATCGAATAATATGCTGATTTTTGACAGATTTTTTAAAAATTTCTCGCTTGTCGATTTCAGGCTGAAATTTTTCGTCCATTTTGTTCATACCTACTAACAATGTGCTTCAGTATTTTGAACTCTTGTTTTAGGGCAAATATATTGGTTGTCTCAAAAACGGGAAATAAAAATTAGTGAATTTTATTCTCTGAAAACTCAAGTAGCTGAAATTGGCCAAATTTCAGCAACGGAAGAATTCTATGTATGTACAGAGAAACTGATCATCTGAAGAAGATTACACCCCTAGGCGCACCCCCCGAATGGAAACTCTATGACATCTCATTTTATTTATTATGGAACACAGTAAATACGGGAGCAGATATTTGCATTTTAAATTGAAGATCGGGTGTCACAAATTCAATGTCCAGTTTGACATTACGTACATTGTAAATCGATCACCCAGTTTAGAATCAGTTCACTCGCTTCCTCTAAAAAAGTTACTTTTTCTCAACAACAAAAAAAAGTCCCCAAGAAACTAAGGTCAGATTCAGTTAAAGCAGTTCATTTTGCATGGCAAAAATATTTTTATATAATATTTTGTATATAAAGTTCAAATTTCCGAATCTTAATCTATTCTGCCTATCCAGATTTGTCTTCACGGCACGTATGTATGCATGTTTGTACTCTTATAACTCAATGACTATGCATCCTAGACAAAAAATAAAATCATAATTGAATTCAGCGTGTCTCAATCAACCTACAGCACCCATATTAGGTCAACGAATTCCTTTTTTTAAAGGCGGGGATTTCTAGAGTTAAAATTAATTATTTTGAGAAACAACTCCAAAAATTTCATCAAATATAGAACAAGGGAAACAACTCAAAAAATTTCATCAAATATAGAACAAGGGAAACAACTCAAAAAATTTCATTAAAAAAAATGTCATTCATTAGAGTTTGTTTTTACTTATAACATTCATATTATCTCCTGCATTTGTCTTTTCTTATTTCAGGATACTTCTATTTGGACATTGGATTACCCTCCGTTATTTGCTTGGTTTGAATTTGGTCTTTCTCAAATTGCCCAGTTCTTTGATCCACAGATGTTGGTGATCAGTAAAGATCCCTACGCATCTTTAGCAACTATTTACTTCCAGCGACTCTCGGTCATTTTCTCTGACCTTCTTCTTATCTATGCTGTTCATGAGTAAGTAAGGTTTTTTTTTTCTTTGGTTTTTCACACACATATTCTTCATTTTATTGGGGGAGGCCAGACAACGAACCCCCACAATACAACAGGACCGTAGGGCCCTTCTAGTATCATACAGTATTTTTACTATACGGGGGTAAAATAGCGTTGAATTTTGTAACAATTCTTTCACTGCATTATACTGGTCTCATTGACACCAAGCATGTGAGAGCATCAGATTTTGTAACAAATAAAGCAGACGAGAGAAATGGGATATCTTTGTTCGTTTCTTTGTGACATTATGGAATTACAAGTTGTAAGATTCGGTTTAGCAATCCAGCGTAATACTTTCATGAAAATGTTGTTTTTTTTCCTACTATAATTTAAGCTAATACAAATATTACTTATTTATTAAAAATATTATCTTATTATCTTACCCTGTAGAGGTGTCTAAATGAGCTGATCTGGTGGTAAATGAAGATCTGTCTGCCTAGCTAAGGGTGGAGTTTCAGCATGTGGCCTCGCCCCCCCCACCCCCCAATGTTCAAAATCTGCGCATTTTGACGCCTCAACCTGGTATATTAATCACTGCTACCCACAACAGACCAGTTTAAACATTGTTGCTGGGTTTTGGTTATTCATGTGTTCTCACATTTATATGTATCTATGTATCTTGACTCCACCCAGCCCTAACCGTTCACAGTAGAAACTTGAAATGTTGCACACACATTCTCCTCAATGGGTAGAGAAGACTTTTTCAAACTTTTTAGTGATCACCTGCCCAACTTATTCATTGATCACCCCTTTTTCCATTTTTTAATTGATCATCCCCAACACGTCATGCCGTTGGGAGGTATTTAGTATATTTCTTTCAAATTTCAAAAATATGAGAGTTAAGAAACTGTTATTCAGGAGGTCATGCTGTACTAAGGGGAGTTAACTCCTATTTAATAACAGTTATCTCCCTTGGAATGTTTTATTTTTATTAAATTAAAATTCATAATCTCTCTCTCCTTCCCTTCCTCACATGCATACAAACACACCAACTGTAACCATATGTAATTTTTTACGATCCCCAAAAGAAGTGTGTAATTATTTTCGCAACTGAAAAGTCAGCCATTAGCCACTGTGGGGTTCAAAATTGTTATCAATTTGTATAGTTATTTTTTTATCAAATTTGACTAGTTTTTACCTTCATCACAATTTCATTTTTTTTTATGTACAACTTTAAATTCGGGCTGTTGTTTCTACGGCAATGAATAACAGATAACAAATAATGTGTTACAATTACTTCATCCAATAATAATAACAATACATTTGTATAGTGTTATGAATCTTATATTTATATGAGGTCTGTCTTGGAAGTTTCCATCCATTTCGAATATCAAGAACCAGTGCAGCCCTCCTGAAACTAGGCAACCAATCAAATGGGGACCTTACTGCGTATGCGTGAACAGAAACTTTGGGTTACTCATTTGGCAATGGTGAGCTTGTGTACTGTGTGACCATCGCATTCACAATTTTCGAGCCCTGCTTTTTATGCTGGTTAAACACTGCCATAGGTTTATGTACGTAGGGCCAAACATTACCAATGTTTGTTATTTATTTGTTTTATCTCTGTTTGTTTCTCTCTTCCTCAGGCTCTGCACCAAAGTATTACGTCATCATGGCAGGACAAATGAAGCAAATATATTCTACAACCGAAATTTTATCATCTCCATCATGCTCATCGCCAATTTTGGACTTTTAATTGTCGACCGTATCCTTAAAAACAAAATCAGTTCATGAAAATATTTAGGTTCCTTCTTTATGATCAATTTTCCATTATAGCTTTCTATTTGGGTTGGCCAAAAGGTTTGTTCTGTTTTTGTTGTTAGATGGCATTAGGAGCATTTATTAAAAAAAAAGTATTAGAGAATCTGTTATTCCTTTTACCAGGATCCACCTGATAGATCACCAATGGGCGGTTATTTTAGGTGGGTGTTTTTGTAGATGAAAATCTGAAAGCATCTATGTTTTTGTGCACTTTAGTATAAAAAACAGGACAACTTGAATATGCATATAATAATTAAGACATCAAGTCCGAAATATCTGTCAATTCGTTGTATAAACAAAAGGTTGCTTCAAAGAAATTAATTTGCTCGATACTTCTTCATTATTGCTGAATGAGTTTGAAAACAAACAAGTTATATTATTTATTAATTACAAAAATTAAATACAGTCTATATAATATATATTTAGTTAAGTGTGTGTGTGTGTGTGTGTGTGTGTGTGTGTGTGTGTGTGTGTATATATACATATATATATGTATGTTTGGCTCTCGTAGCAATGAGCAAAGAAAACACCATCCAAATATGATTAAAACGAGTTGCCAATTGATAGTGAAATGAATAAAAACATGTGAGTCGTAACTTTTATTGTTTTATTATGCTCAATTTAGCAGTTGTGATGGCCTTTGAATAATGGCCCTGGGCTATTATTTGTTCCATTTTTCCCACCTAAATTTGGCTGTTTTACAATTTGACCGCCCTGGATGATCTTACGGTAGATCCCAGTATATATCAAAAATATATTTTCTATATTTTTGTTCTTTTAGACTCTTTATCATCACTTGCTGCTGAGAACATTGGAAAAACTTTTTTTTTTGTCAAATTCCAGTCTAAGTTTGAGGCTACCGTAACAAGAACAAGGACAACAGGAACAATCCGCACCTAATTTAGAGGCTCATTGCTTGTCTGTTCCATCATGTTATACCAAACCAATATATAAAATTAACATTTCCCTATAGTGATTTGAAATCACAACCAAGTGAGCCAAACTGACAAGTCTTATATATCTACAAAATTTTATTTTATAAATTTGTATTTACAATACAAAAATTGCAGTAATCATCTTCAGTCTGAATAGAAGTAGGAGTGTAGCTTGACCCTGCAGCTGCCAGGTATTTTATTGCTTTTCTTTTTTCACTTGCTCCAGTCTTTTGTAGATGTGACCCAAAATACCATATGTGCTAGACTCTAAGACAAATGATCATAACTGTCCCTATCAAGTTTCGGTAGACGGGACCCTATTCATAATACCAGTGTAATATTTGCAGTGTTTTTGTTTTTTTTTTTGTTTTTTAAATTAAATGTCCGTCTTACTTACCAGCATATATGGTAAGTGTATATCCTTTATTGGTACATAATAGCAGATGCACAATTTTGAGAGACATATTAAAAATACTTGCTAATGTTTTTTTCCTTTGCTCATGGTGACCCTAAGCAAGGCCTTTTGGCCACTTCTTACCAAAGTGTTACAAAAAGGGGGGTTATTAATGCCACAAAATTGAAGACCAGGAAAAACATGTTAAAATTGTAAAAGTTCAAAACACTAAAACGTGACATGTTTAAAATGAAGACTAAATAAGCAATAAGAGAGTTAAAGTGACTTACTAGTGATAAAATGAGAAAAGTTTTTAAAATGGCTTATTGGTGTTCGAATTACAAAAGTTAGAAACACTAAAACGTGACATGTTTAAAATGAAGGAGATACTAAAAAAAAACAATAACAGTTAAAATGACTTACAAGCGATAAAACAGTAAAAGTTAGAAATATTAGTCAGAAACTTATTAGAAACCGGCAAGCAAAACTGTCAATATAGGTTTCTTCAGTTTTCAAGTGGGTCTGGCTATCTATGTATGTATCACGCATACAGGCCTTACCAATGGAGCTACTGCTTTTTTTTCTTTTTTAAAATTCCCCCCATAATGGGTTTTTAGTGGGGGGTTCAATTTGCAATGTAAGTTTATGCTAAATTGATCCCTTAGTTTGTGACTGTTTTTTGAAAATTGAATTAAAATGACTTACAAGCGATAAAACGGTAAAAGTTAGAAATATTAGAAACTTATTAGAAACCGTCAAGCAAAACTGTCAACATAGGTTTCTTCAGTTTTTAAGTGGATCTGGCTGTCTATGTATGTATGTATGTATGGCGCATACAGGCCTTACTAAAGGGCTGAAAATTTCAACATTGTTTTTTGAAAATTCCCCCTCCAAATAGGTTTTTAGTGGTGGGGGGGTCAATTTGCAATGTAAGTTTATGCTAAATTGATCCCTTAGTTTTTGTCTGCTTGTTTTTTTTGAAAATTCAGACTTTTTCAGTGATCACTGCTCAACAAAAGGCGAGATAAGTAACTTATTCATTGATCACCCCTTTTCCCAATTTTTTTTAATTGATCACCCCCCCACACGTCATGCTGCCAAAAGACATTGGTCACGTGACGGTTTCTATTGAGTGACTAACCAGGCCTGTTTAAATCTATTCATCTCATCCATTCTATCAGCAAACAATTTTGTTTTGTCCGCTTTAGAAAAGAGAAAAACGTTTGATTGTGTTTTATTTCCCTGTATTGATTTTTGTATACAATTTGCATAACTCGTGTTTCCTTTCTGTTTCCTTGGACTCGATTTTCCTGCGCAGTTTGTAGATAAGAAGAAAAGATTAGATTTAGAGAAGGATAAACAAGATTGGCTGCTTCAGGGTCAAACTACTCCGCTCTGACTGAAGCTTAAATGACTTGACCTATAAGTTTT
>VCCN01003888.1:4616094-4626794 GCA_006491835.1 Architeuthis dux
AATTCTTTCTTTTACAGATGGGAAGATTTCCTGGCGTTCTTTCTCCTTCCGTCGATTTACTGGTCTTGGGCTGGTTGTTCTGAGTGTGTTTGCAATTTCATTTGGACCTTTTATTTACATGGTAGGTGTGTCATATATATATATACACATATAGCCCTTCCAATTTTTGTTTGGACAATCCAATCTCTTCCTCCCATCACAACGTTTTGGACGATTCATTCTATGGCCTTCTTCAGGTGTGATATGCATACATCAAAATCTATTTGAAATCTATTAAGGAAGAACAAAGTTATCTAATTGAGAAAAAGGATACGACAGACACCCATAGCAAATGATAGTCCCTGGATTTTTTTTCTGTTAGACAAGATCTTTAATCATTGGACTATAACTCACACAATAATTGTATGATCATTGTTCTGCGTGAGACACACACCTTTGGTTACATTCTCACGCTCACAAGCATGAAAGGGAAATTCTCACGCATTTTATAAAAAGTGTTAGATATATTAAATTGGTTTTGATTTCTAATAAAAAAATCTATTTTTATAGAACTTTAGAAGTCACATTATTTTGAAAGATCACATACAAAACTTTTGAAACATGTTTTAAATAGTCTTCTAGACAACTCTTAATTTCAGTAGTTGATATGCCCTGAAACGCCATTTTAGCTAATCTTGGATACATAATTTTCAAAATTAGAATCCCCCCACGATTCTCACTCATTTTCAACATTGTTTCATTTTTTTTATTCACTTTGGCCTGCCAGACATATAAACATTTCTAATCTGGCCGAATCCTGTTCTAAAGTATAGAAAATTATTTACATTTTTAGCAAATGTCTCTTCAATAAAAATGTTACAATTGCTTCATTGATTTTTTTTTTTTTTTCACCATTAAAATTTGTGGTCATTATCTAAAAAGTACACTAAATGTAAATTCCACCGTGGTTCTTATTTTGTAGAAACAAATCCCCCAAATTCTATCGAGACTTTTCCCATTCAAACGAGGTCTGTGCCATGCCTATTGGGCACCAAATTTCTGGGCTCTCTATAACATTATTGACAAGGCTGTTTCTATTATTGGTAAGTAAGAAAAAAAACGTATATTTTCTTTGTTTTTATTAATATTTACTATATTTCTGTTGAAGATATAATCATATAATGGAAAAATTTGGGTAAAATGTGTCAAATTTCTGAGCAAATCCAACCTTTTGCCCCCACTTATAGAAAGAGTTCCCGTAAGCTCCTGGTTGAAGATATCGCCTTCTTTTTCTTAAAGTTTGAAACTTACTCTCACACCTCCATGGCTGAATATCACATGGCTTCATAAAAGCACATTAATAGGTTAGTCTTGAAAGTCTTGTATGTAAAAATCAATCAGATCAAACTGTTTGGTTGTCTCCATGAATTATTTTAAGTAAAAATATTTCAGATAAGTTTACTATTTTGGGAAATTTTGAAAAAAAATAAGTTCTCAAAATGTACAATGTAATTTTTAGATGCACGAGCATCTCTAGTACCTATTGCTGTCACTGACTGACAGGCTGACATACCAAAAAACTCCCACCATCTCTTGTTTTCTCTCACTCCTTCTATATATGTCTGAAAGTGCAAGGGAGGCTTGTTTAAAATAGATGTTTAAAGAGCAATTTTCTTTTTTTTTAAATTGTCTATCTGATAACTCAATATTACAATAAAATAGCTTTCTAGAAAACCTGCTTAGTTCTGCTGTACTCATTTAAAATTATTTTACTTTAATATTTCGCTAGTTGGCCACGTGGTGTCCTATATATTGTTTTACAATGGAGTCAATATTGCTTAGTATAAGCAAAACTTTGCGCATCCATCTCATTAAAATGTGGATGTGTCTCTCTGAAACTGTGCCTAGAATTGAGTTACCTATTGGAAAGAGCCAAGCTCATCCATCTCTTTAAGAATGTAACATTAATTTAAATGAAATTACTAATAAATACTAAATGTCTATTGTCTGTTTTATGGTACTGTCAGACAGGACCACGGTTGCCAACGTGTTTATCAAAAATTGAGGTAAAAAATTTTAAAAGATTTAAATTCTCAAGAAAATAATCTGAAATATAATATAAATCAAACTACCCAATTTCTTAAACCCCTAAAAATAGGGAAAAACATATGTGAATTTTTAATACGTATACAATCTATTTAGGACCTACTGGGTAAAGTCAAAAGTTAAAAAAAGAAGTGGTTCAACCAAAAATCAACCATTGTAAAATAATATTTTTTTAAATTTAATTTAAAAATCTTAATTTCTGTTTGTAGGGTTAAAATCTGGCTTATTGGATGCCCACATGATTGGAACGTCTACAATGACAGGCGGTCTCGTCCAAGAGTTTCGACATACAGTGTTGCCTTCAGTCAAACCACACATTACTCTTTTATTAACAATCATTTCCATTTTGGTAAGTTCACTTCTTGGAATATAGACATAATTACTACTTACATGTATCACTTACATTGCTTATGAATTTCTTAATTGGCTTATGAACTACATTACTGTGACAATATACCAACCACTACATTAATTACTCCACCAATATACCACCTATAGCCCTCTACCTGGGATCAGAGTGTATCTGTGTGCTCATTGAAAAGTGTTACACACACACACACACACACACACACATACACAATAAAAAAATATATATATATGGATTATAATTCATCCAACATTTGTACACAACATGGTCTTCTGAATTGTCTTTTTCAATCTAAAATATGGATATACACATTGCATTTTATATATGTGGATTATTATCATTATTATTATAATTATCATTTTCAGCCTATTTTGATGCGAATCTGGAGTAATCCGCAAGGAATCCAGAGTTTTCTCCAAGGGATCATCCTTTGTGCCTTTGGATCCTTCTTATTTGGTTGGCATGTCCATGAAAAGGCTGTCCTCCTGATTCTGATTCCATTCAGGTAATGTTGCCAACCTCTTTTCTAACAAAACTACAATTCTTAATTGTTTGAACTTTCTGCATGCATCTACATGACAATTCTGGCAAGCTGCTCCACACACCATAAAGTCTGGGCCCCTTCCAAACATGCACCTTTGGAACGGGCACTGCCCTAGTTACAATAATTATTTAAAAACAGTGCAAACAATAACATTTCATGAACTTGAAAATGACTGAACGCACAGTCGAAAGCGCTCATTCCGATATATCGTTTTTTATATAATTTGAATCCGAACATACGTTCCCTTGTGCTTAACCAAAAAGCTGAAAAGGTTTTCCTTGTCCGTCGTATTCAACCAAACTTGCATATATATATATGTATATATATATTGACCAAATCTTTTGTTTTTATTTTAGTTTGTTGGTGCTGGAAAATAAACGTGATGCTGGCCTCTTTCTGATACTGTCGACCGTTGGAAACTACTCTCTCTTCCCGTTACTGTTTACACAAAAAGGTCAGTCTCCCTTCTTAATGCCATAAGTGATTCTCTTCCTATTTACCTCCTTAACAGAAGGGTTTACTTTTTATGATCGTGTGCACATAACAAGACAGGAACTCCCCGGTTATCGTTGTGAGAAAGTCACGATTTCTTTTGCATGCGTCAGCTTAGAGAGTGCTGATGGCAGAGAGCAATGACAGCACCTGGATAGCCAGATGCGGATGATACAGGCACTCCCCAATTAACGTTGTGGTTAGGTTCCTGGAAACCGCGACTTTAACTGAAATAGCGTAAAGTGAAACCAAACAAGTATGGCACTGAAACTGGCCACTTACAGAGCAGATAAATAGAAATCAAAACTAATATGAAATGGTAAAGCGTCCATCTCTTAAGAAACAATTCCCATTGGCCAGTGAGACAGTGAAGATTTCCTTTGCATGCATCAGCTTAGTGATCCTTGCAAGTTTCAAGTCTGGTCGAGACCAGGACTATATTCTTACAAATTTTTAAGTTTGAGGCAGTCATGCTAAGCATTACACTATCCAAGTGGACTATAACTAATGAGTCGGGTCATAAATATGTAGATTGTTGAAACTTATCACCTTCCTTCGCTCTTTGTTGTCTCGCTTGTTACTAACACTGGTTTCTTCACTCCATTCCTTCAAGTTGACAATGACTAATAGGTGTTTCCATGGCAACAAGCAGTAGTGAAATTTAGTTTATTGTGTACAAATTTTGCGACTAACTTATGTCTAGTCAGAAAAATCACATAATTCGCAATTCCACCTACAATATTTTATATTAACATATGTAATGAAATACACTGTTTGTGTGTTCGCTTATTAGAAGACTTGAATTTGGGGTGATAGTATTGGCACTTGCACCAAAATGCCATATGTTCTCTGGGCTAAGATTTGGGTCAAACGATTGACCAGGTCACATGGAAGTCACAACAAAGAAATGCGTTCAACCAACCAGAGTGGTTTTAGGGTGCACCGTGATTTCAAATCAGGTGGGAGTTAATGAGTTGGACAGACAGCAGGAACGGGTCAACAGCTTCTCCCTACCCGCCAGGGTTTGGGAGAGAGTCATTAGAATTTTAACTGAAACAGAATTCAATGCCCCTTAGTGATCCGCGAACCAGCCTAGAATCGAAGCTATCAATGGGAATAAAATGAACCAATATTTTCAATTGAAAATAATGAATTTTGTCGTCTTTCTATCCAGCCACTTGGGAGAGCGCTTTCTCCAGTATGGCCCAAAATGTTTTGCTCTCCCCCCGATTTTTCTCTCCTGTAAATGCACAACCCTGCAACGAGACGTCTCACATCGGAGAGAAGAAATACCTGCCGATACTTCTACACATATATTTATATCTTTTTCTTCTCAACAACATTATAACAAAACCACATTAAAAGAAACAATGTTAATCAAGGAGTTCCTGTACATAAATAGAATGCTCTTTGCAGTATCCTTGTATCTCATTCAAATACCTAGGACGTAGCACACAAAAGAAAAATGATTCAATTTTGAGAGCCACATAATGAATCTGATGAAAAAATATTTTATAGGATTCAAAATACCACTCTTTCAAATTTTCATAGCAATATTATTACCATATATGCTGGACTATATGACAAATGGTTTACAGGGGTATTTGGAGGACTCCTGCTCACTGTGACTCATCCAAGCCCCATAACTGTTCATATCGAGTTTCGGTAGACAGCCCCCTAGTCATAATACCAGCTTACTGAGTGCAGTGTAATATTTGCATAGTTTTTAGATGCATTATCATCTCTAGTACCTATGACTGCCACTGACTGACTGGCTGACATACCAAAACAAAATTTGCTGATTTAGCTCTTTTGGAGCTAGATCTAGCTCCTTTTTGGTGCATTTAGCTCATATAAGTCACTGACATACCGAAACAACAACATTTTAAAGAAAGGGGCTGTTAAATGAGATCTTTGGTCTGATTTCTGTCCAGGAGAAGATACTTGTTCATCCCAAACACATTTTTACAGTCGACAGGACAACGTTAATTTTGTGGCCTGGTAAATACATATACCTCTTCCAACTTTTTTCAGCAGAGGTAATTAAACTCTAGCACTCTGGATTCTTTTTAAGATTTTGTGCACTTAATAACTATGGAAGCCTGTAACTTGTGTGTCTATTCATGTATGACTGGAATTGATATGACAACACAACCACAAAATTCAAACCCAGTCACCTGCTGAGTGTCTTAAAGGTTAAATGTGATATGGTAGGATTAACTTTTCACACACACTGGTAAGTCACTCAATAGAAACCATCATGTGACCAACGTCTTTTGGCAGCATGTCGTGTTGAGGTGATCAATTAAAAAACTTCTCTCGCCTTTTGTTGGGTCACTAAAAAAGTCTGAATTTTAAAAAAAACAAGCGTGAATGCTGCCGAGCACAAACTAAGGGATCAATTTAGCATAAACTTACACTGCAAATTGAACCCCCCACTAAAAACCCATTATTGGGGGAATTTAAAAAAAAAAAAAAACGTTTTCTCGAGACATAATAAGGAGTAAATGTTGAAATATTCAGCCCTCTAGCTCCATTGGTGCGGCCTGTATGCATGATGCATATATAGCTGTCCAGCCAGCTTAAAAACTGAAGAAACCTATGTTGATAGTTTTGGTTGACAGTTTCTAACTTTTCAGTGGTGTTTTATATTGATATGGATAAACTATATATAACTAGCTATTACCCGAGGAAAAACTCCTGGGTCTACCCGTGTTTCTGTGCAGTTTCTTCACATTCTCTTACTTTAAGACTTGATAGTTAACTACTTTAAAGCTATGAATAGTGTAAATAAATGTATTTTCTATAGTTTTGATAAGGGTTAATATTCAAATGGCTCTTTTCTATAGTTCTGAGAAGGGTCATTAATATTCAAATGATTCTTCGGACGATTGAACTCCTTCTTGTTATTTGTGTTGTAAACACAACGTTTCGACCGATCGGCTTCGGCCTTCTTCAGGTGTAAAATCCAAGTGTGATGGGTTAAACAGAAGTTATGTTTAAAGGGGATAACCCTTATAGCACAGGGCCCAGGTGTTTCTGTTTCTGTGTCTTGTTGGTTTTAGGTTTGTTGAGAAGTGGAAGCCACATCGCGTTGAAATCTGCACTCTTTGTGGAGCATAGGGGCAGCATCCATTCTGCTGTGATTTCAGTAGCAAGTAGGTTTTTTACAGGGTGGAGTTGCAGCTCACATCAAAATGTCGACATTAGCCAGACATGTGCGGATTTCAACCCGATGTGACTTCCACTTCTCAACAAACCTAAACTCGACAAGACACAGAAACACCCGGGCCCTATGCTATACGGGTTATCCCCTTTAAACAACTTCTGTTTAACCCATCACACTTGGATTTTACATTCCCTTTGGGACAGTTAAAATTGTTTTTCTGGACGGTGGTGAAAAAAGTTAGTCTGGAGCCCTGGTGGTGCCCATGCGATAAGACGGCACTGTTTGTCAGCCCTGGGTCTTTTAGCTAATTGACTATTTCAAAGTGACCCACAGACCTTGCACACCTGGTGGGCTGTATTTCAAATCTGATTTTGAAATCATGCTGTGTAATCTGTCAGTGATTTATTTACTACTTGGTGGAGTTAGGAAGGTAGAAGAGGTTTCTTCCCAGGTGGCATGGATCGTTTCACAGCTTTGTCCTCACAGCTTTCTGTTTGTCAACATTTAGCTATCCACACAGGTTAGAGCAGTGTTTTAGAGCATATATTTCATCAGCCACCCCACCCCCCCATAAAGTCTGTCAAAATGATACATTGAAAATTAAATTAAATTTTTGTAAAAAAAACAAAAATATAGTTGTACAAGACAGGGCTCGAAACTAATGTCCCAGGGACAGTAAAAATGTGTTCAGGATGCCTCTGGGACACACAACTACCAATCAGTTGGTCGTGATTTCAAATCACTGTAGGAGAATGTTAATTTTTACTCCCATAAATTTGGTGAGGATTGTTCTTGTCATTCTTGTTTTTGTTAAAGTAGAAAAACAAAGTCAACTCCAGGTTTGGACTGGAGTTTGACAATTATTTATTTCCTCAACATTTTAATGGTATTTCTATTATGCAACTAACAACTAACAACTAAAGATGATAATAACAAAGTAAAGAAACAACATTTTGATTTTGGGACCATTTACATTTTCTTCGGGACAGTTAAAATTGTTTCTTCGGGACGGTTAAAATTGGTTTTAGGGACGGTTCCAGGACAGTGGTGAAAAAAGATGGTCTGGAGCCCTGGTACAAAAGTATCTAAAAGTACTGGATTATCTCATGGACCACTTGTATTGACAGTGGGACTCTTCAATCGATAGAATTTTAAAAAATAATGGAACTGTCAATTGAATAGAAAAAGATTTTTTTAAATTTACCTAATGGTCAAAGGGGAATAAGTTCAATCAGGAGTTACTTCTCTTCATAAATTTTATGAATTTATTAAGCATTAATTAATATAAAAATAATGTGATCAATGGACCTAATTATTCCAGATCCAGCTCAATATTAGTAAATAGCATCCTTGTCTTCCACCCCCCATCTGCCTCTTTGCCTTCCAACCCACCCACACCCGAGTCTCCCAGTACCCAATTTAGGAATAACTGGGTTAGAGTGATATACCTTGTATATGTATGTAAATGTATACTTTTTCACTCTTTATATATGTTGGCCCTGTCGGCTGGGGCCTAGAATTCGCTGACTGCTTCCCTTGCAGAAGGGTAAGACTCCCCAACCAGGGGCCTCCTTCTTTTGCACCAAAGTCGTAAGACTCTAGTTTTAAAAAAAAAACATTTCACCAAAGTCACAAGACTATTTTGGGGAGAATTTCAGCATTAAATGACCCATCAAGGGTTGATATGCCGCTAAACAAACAAATCAATCAATATGTATGTAAATGTATACTTTTTTTTGAAAACGTATACATTTACATACATATACAGTGTTTGTATGTAAATGTATATTTTTTCACTCTTTATATCATTCTCCCTCATTTCAGTTTGTAATTTGCTAAGCTATAGTTTTTTGGTTTTTTTTTAAAAATCCCTTTCGGCCTGGAAGCATCCCGGGGAAGATCGCTGTTCATCCCAAACACATTTTCTACCGTCCCTGTGACGACGGGACACTGTTAATCTCAAGCTCTGGTCCCATAAAAACCTTTTAGCATTCCCAAATCAAAAAAATGATGTTGGTATGTTAGGCTGAGTCATTGGAGGTTGGGGTGGTGGGAGGTACAGGAGATAGGGGTGTAGGAGAGAGTAAGAGGGTGCATGCTGCCACTGTAACAACACACACTAAACGTTATATTCACATTTTGCCTTTCTTCTTTCTGACATGGCCCTGTCGTCTGGGGCCTAGAATATGCTGACTGCATACCATGCAGAGGGGTAAGAGCCCCCAAACAGGGACTCTATTTAAAAACAAATAACCTTTCACCAAAGTCGCAAGACTTTAGCTAATGAAAAGTAACCTTTCACCAAAGTCGCAAGACTCTATTAAAAAAAAAAACCCCGCGTCATTTGGAAGTTTAAATTGATTTTGGCATTAAATGACCCATCAAGGGTTGATATGTCACTAAACAAATCAATCAATCAATCTTTCTGATACTTCTTAAGTAGAATTTGATTAGAAGCAATAACAGTCACGTCTGTGTTGATCAAACCCTGTCCAGGTTGACTGGATTTTTACTGCTTCTGCAACTGGGGCACGTAAGGTACAGGTATACATACCTCAAAATATACGCAAAATTTACTTTTTGCATAAAATCTGAGAGGAAAAACTTTTTTTGTTGTATGTTTGTTCCTAGTAAAATTTCTTCCCAGGTGGTTTAAATGTTATAAGTCAAGAAATCATACTTTTAGTAATAGTTGAAGTTTTCCTTTTTTTTTCAATATGCACCTCAAAAGATACATGGTCATATTCACCCATAATTTCAAAACTATTACTCCTAGAAACCTAATTTTTATTGCACTAAATTGTCTCACTAACACTAAATAAAATGCAAACTTATATTGAAGCTTTATATCCACTGCACTACAAAACTAGCACTAGTAACTCAAAACAGGAATAGAGAAATTGGAGGTGGTTTAGATACGACACATGAACTGGTGAAAAACATTGAATTACTATGAATTATTGGGTTCTATGCAGATTTTCTATTTAACTCATTCCTCCCTGAAAATGACTCAAAAAAAACCACTTACTCCCTGAACACGCTGTCAGTCATGCTTGAAAAATTGCGTTCTTTCCCTGAACAGCCGTGCTATGTAGCGTTTGTTAAATTAGTGGTGTATAGGGGATCCCTTAGAATCTGAACCAATCAAAATGAAGCTTACAAATCCTTATGGGGACACCTTTAACCTAGTTCTGTCTTCTTTTATCTATTAACAGTAAATGAAACGATGGAAATTTCAAATCTCTATCGCTACACATGGTTTTCTAAAATATTCAGTAGCAAGGATGAGATATTTACCTCTTATAAAATACTAAACTTGCAAACTTAAATCTATTTATTCTTTTATATGAAAAATTGTGTTATCCATCAAAAATCCAGAGTTACTGTTCAAGTAACCAGAAGTTATTTTATTACTTTGTGTGACCAGAGACAGCAAGGATGCAAATACAAGAATCGACCAGTCAGGATTACACTGATATAATAGATTTACTGTTTTAGCTCTTTTGGAGCTAGATCTAGCACCTTTTTGGTGCATATAGCTCTTATAAGTCACTGACTCACTTAGGGTTTACAGGCACAGAAAATGGAATCAGCAAACCTTACATTCACTTAGCGCTAATGCCCTTGCGATCCTATGCTCCACAAGGAGATTACAGGAATAAACAACAGATGAGGAGATGGGCAGGGGCCTACCTAATGATTGAGGGGTGAGGGGGCAGGCCCCTAATTTGCCAACAAAGTGGGTGTGCATGCCAAATAAGGGAAGAAATCAGTGTTGCTAAGTAGGGTTTGTTATTTATAGCTAAATCTGTCTTTAAAATGTGTTTTGTATGTTTGGATGACCTGGTTTGTAAATGGGGAGTTACTTTTTAGAAAGGGTCAGTGTATGGGTTTTGAAGTGGATGACCCTTTCTAAAAAGTAACTCCCCATTTAACAAAATAGGTCACCCAAACATACAAAACACATCTCATTTCATTCACGCTACACAACATGGATAATTGCACAACTCTGCTATGTTCAAATCTCTTCTGATGACATCGTT
>VCCN01003888.1:4645301-4664435 GCA_006491835.1 Architeuthis dux
AATTTATAGTAATAAAATAAGTAATATTGTGACGGTCAAGGATATATGTTTCACAAAACAACTTTCCTCAGAGTCCAGTCATTATTAATGAAAATATATCTAACAACAGATCATTAATCACATGCCGTGTTGGGGGTGATCAAATAAAAAGTTGGAAAAAGGCGTGATCAATGAATAAGTTACTTCTGTCACCTTTTGTTTGATCACTGAAAAGTCTGAATTTTCAAAAAACAAACATGATCACTGCCGGACACAAATTAAGGTACCAATTTAGCATAGACTTGCATTGTAAATTGAACCTCTAAAAATTCATGGGGCGTGGGGATAAAACAAATGATTTTTCTAGATATAATAAGGAGTAAATGTTTAAATGTTCATCCCTGTAGCTTCATTTGTGCAGCCTATACACGCAACACATACATAGATAGCCAGCCAGAATCACTTAAAAACTGAAGAAACCTATGCTGACCTATGTTGACAGTTTTGATTGACAGTTTCTAAAATAAACTTATCCATGAAAAGTGAATGATAATTTCAAAGTAGCCTTTGACCTGATAAGGTTGTTATTATCAAACTGTGAATTATACAATATTTCAAAGGGAATTTTAACTGGTCATAATGTCCATCTTGTTTCTCAGTATTTTAGTATAGATATCTCTGTTTGCAATATAAAATGCTAGTTTGACTTTCCTTGCTGTCAAGTAGGTGCTATCCAGGGCTAAAGAGTTCTGCTGGTGAAGGCAATACTTTGGGAAATTACCTTCAAGGTGAGTTATTATTAACAAGCATCACTTTCTCGGTACAAGAAATTAAACTGTTTATCTTTTCATTTCTAGTGAAATTTTCAAACCACTGAGCTATCATCAGAGGAGTTCTCTACTACTACAGGCCTCCCCCCTAATAACGCAGTTTGTTAAAGTGCAGTTCGCATTATAACACAGGTGAATGGTGGACCCCAATATATTAATCTAGCTGCAAACTAGCTAAATTTTATCGTGGTTCGGTTATAATGTGGTTGGCTTTCCTGGACCCCAACATCCGCGTTATAGTGGAGGAGGCCTGTATCAATACATCAGAAGAGAGGGGGTCGAGGGGAGCCGGACCCCCCTTCTCGGGTAAAGCATAATTGAAATTTCTTTTTAAAAAGATGAAAGGATTTTATAAATAAAACTCTTAAATAATCCCAAGTAATCATAAATTAACTTAAAAAAAAAAAAATTATTATTTTGTATTTCATCTGATATAAGTAATAAATCTTTTTCTATTTAATGATCAACCAAACAATTAATCAGGAATTTTTGAAGATAGTATGATCACTGTATTGAGAACAGATACTACACTTTGATCTTTAACTAAAAGACGCATTCAGATCGAGGGCCCAACTGCCAGGTGTTGCCGATTTAGCGCGTTTCGTGCTAGATTCAGCGCGTTTCTTGCATAACAACTAGATATAGATTAAATTCAATCACCAAAAAATGCATTACTGATTGGAATAATTTTACAAGAAAACTTAAGATTGATCTACTTAGCCTATCACAATTTGGACATAAATCTAGCATCAAATCAATTTTCACTAAATCCTACATCTAAATATAAAAACAACCATATGATTTTTTCTCTTATATTCTTCATTGACAAATTCTGCCTTCCTTTTTTGTAACCACTCCCCTTTCCCAAAAATGTGACTTTGAAGAAAATTCGGACAAATATTTTTTAATTGAACAAATGAAAAACTAAAGGGTAATGTTCCTAAATCAGAATACTGCACGAGTATCACCTCTCCCAAAATGAAAGACAAATAAATAAAGGGAGAAAGCATAACATTTGAACATTTAATAAATTAGGACCGGTTACTCTTGGAGTTTTGTGTTGTTGGTCCCGGGCCAAAATTAAAGGGGGAGATAACTCAACCAGACTTAAATTCCAAACTGCAGCAAAGCAGACATGTAAAACTACTTTGTTGAACTTGAACAACATTGTGTCTTTTATTTTTTCCTATTTGTCACGTCTTCATCTGCAAATAGTGTATCAGTTGATAAATTCTTCTCGCCTTTTTCTCTTGGATGTTAACAAAAAATGGATAAAGATCCGCTGATTTCCCCGAATAGCGAAAAACATCAACAACAAGACATCGTCTTCGAGGAGGACGACGATGACGAAGAAGAAGATGACGACGATGGTGATGATTCTTCTTCTGCAGAAAACTCAACAACAACAACAACAACATGTCATCTGACGCAATCTTCATTCCTGGTACCTTTTTGGGTTTTTTAGGCCTTTATTGCTTTATTCTTCTTATTTTTTTATTAGATGGAGTATTGTAAATCATTATTATTAATTTGTTGACTATTGTTTACCTTCATCTTAATTTTTAAATACTTTTTAAAGTAAAAGTTGCGATGAAAAGCAACTAAAAAAATGAAGACTAAAAATAATATGATGGTAAAATAATAGTCCCAAAAAATTAATAATAATGACTTTTATTGCTTCATCTAATTTTAGAAAAGTTGATTTAGATGCATCTTGAAATGCTTCTTTTTAGGAGAAAGTTTTGTATTTCGTGGACTTCTTAAAAAAATAATAAGTTCTTCTTGAAAGATTTTCAATAAAACATTAAATGTGTTCGTTTTTTAATTTAACATAAATTAATTAATTTAATTCTGCTCTTATTATCTGTAATCATTAGATATTTCCAATTATATCAACACAGAACACTTCATCTGTTTTTTATCTTCTTCTAAGTTTCAGTTTGTATTATTGACACTTATCGTAGGGACCAGTGTTGCCAACTCAAAAAATATTTTAGCGCTAATTTGACTGCAAAAATCCACTAAAAATGGTCGAAAGTAGCTAGAAGATGGCCAAAATGTTTTAGGCGCAAACGCGCTGATCTAGCGCTTTTTGCACTACCAAAACATGAAACGTGCTGGAGCTAGCGCGAAACGCGCTAAATTGGCAACACCTGGCATTGGGGGCCTCGATCTGAATGCGCCTTTTAGTTCAAGATCAAAGTGTAGTATCTGTTCTTCTCAACGAAACCTAGCATTAACTTTATTTTTATTATTTTTATAGATGAAGTATTGTAAATCATTAGGCATTCCTTAACCCTTATAGCACTGCCAGAGGCCGATATATCGAACTCGATAAACGTAGCCAAAAATACTACACGGGGGTTATATATATCGGTCTAAAAAGGCCAGCCGGACCAGCTTAAAAACTGAAGAAGAAACCTACGTTGACGGTAGTGTTTTGTAGTATATGGTCAAAAAGGCCATAGCGCTAAAAGGAGTTCGGTTTCTGCCGCTTTAAAATCGAAAAAAAATGTTTTCGTGAGTAATTTTTGTGCTTTAAATCCATACCCTGTCTCTGGGTTTACCCACGGAATTTATCAGTTCCGTAAAAATGACGGAAAGTATGTGCCCACTTTATTATTTACCACTATGTACATATCGTACATTGTGAACACTGAACAGAAACTCCCTCCTAAAACCTTGAAAAATTAACTTTTTTTTCAAAACTGACAAATTCCCTGGGTACCCCTGATCTGAATCTTATGGATTGGATTGAATACACAAAAAATTGCGAATTTTCTTTTTTATTTTGATTTTTTAAAGGGCCAGAAACTGAGACCTTTTTTCTTCTTAATAAGATTGATTTTTTTATACTGTTATTATTTTTCTTAATTTTTAGTTGCTTTCTTTTTATCGCAACTTATTTACTCACTGCCGAGTAAAAGTTGCGATAAAAAGCAACTCAAATTAAGATGAAGAAGGTAAATAAATACTAAATACAATAAATGACTTTTATTGCTTTATTTACTCTTTCCCGCTGTTAGAAAAGTTAATTGGAATTCATTGTGAATTTACGAGTTTACTAAGGAAAACATGAAATGCTCTTTTTTTTTTTTTTTTTTTTTTTTTTTTTTTTTTTTTTTAAAGGAGAAATTCATTATTTTCTTTGGTTAAGACCCCCTTCTTTTTTTTTTTAATCACGCAGTTCTCCTAAAAGAAATTATTTTAAAATTCAACTTTAGGTGTTTTCGATCCATTAGACTCTAAAACCAGCCTGAAATTTGTTAGTTTGGGGGAGAGTGTTTTAAAAAGTTTTACGGGGGCTCTATTTACAATGTAACTACAATTTTAATTCTTTTAAATAAATTAACATTTTGGGGGGATTGGGGTTTAGGGCACAATGTTGGTTCCGGTTTTAAAGTTTCACACCCTCGCTCACTCGATGTTGCTTTTTAACCCATACCTGTCAGTCAAGTTTCAATGTTGAAAATGAGTGAGAATCGTACCCGCCCGGAAAAGGGGGAGACCTCACCCTCCAACTTAAAATGTGTTTCAAAAGTTCTGTATGTGATCTGTCAAAATAATGTGAGTTCCTAAGTTCTGTAAAAATATACTGAATACAAATAAACAACCAACAATTGTTAATCACTAACCAAAAGGTTCACACTTTTATAAAAATTCACTTTTTATTAAATTTTCTCATCTTTCATAAAATGCTTGAGAATTTTAGACTTTTTATAAAATGTGTGAGAATTTTCCATTAATGCGTGAGAACATATCAAAATGTGTAACTTGACAGGTATGCTCTACCCACTACTGCCGAGGGTAAGCCGGCCTGATTAAAAGTTGCGATAAAAAAGCAACTAAAAAAATAAAGATAAAGGTAAATAGTAGTAGTAGTATGAAAAAAATTACTAATAATGACTTTTATTGCTTTATGTACTCTCTTGGTACTGTTAGAAAAGTTAATTTAAATTCATCTTGGATTCCTGAGTTTACGAGAAATTCATTTATTTTTTTTGTTTGTAAGTTTAATCTTACTTTCATTTCTGTCCCATTTTTCCATTTGTATTAGAACAGTCCTACTCCCTCACATGACTGGTGACCCCTAGCACTTGGCCCCCTGGGCGACTTAATGCGTTACCTAGGGCTGGCACTGCTTCTTAGGACTATTAAATGCTGTGGATTTAACAAATATTTTATGGTTCAGGACCAATAATATCAAAAATCTTTGATTCTGGGTATCGTTTATTCTGAGAATTAAAGCCCAACTTGATTACAGAGTTAGGGTGGGAAGGTTTGGTAGTTTTCAGGTTTTGAAAGGTAGTATCCAGTTGCAACAGGTAAGGGTCCCTCCCTGCTACCTATTTTGACACTGGGTATTTAACCCTCAAACCGTACCTTCCTATTACACGGGAAGGTGAAGGTCAGTGTTTTCTCTGATAATCGACTATTTTTGTTGATCTTGCGCGTTTAATAATAATAAAAACAAAAAAGGGCACTATGCAATTTGTGTGGTTCCGATCAGAATGTGTCTTCTGTGACCTTTACTTCAAGATCAAAGTGTATTATCTGTTCTTCTCGCATCAACGAAACCTAACATTCTCGTTTTCAATTTTAAACGTTATTATCATAAAAGTTATGAAATTTATTTATTGCCGTCACTGAAAAACCATGTGACATAGCATTCCCGTTTCTTTTGTGCACTGTTTTTAACATTGAGTGAGCGAGGGTGTGAAACATCCTAATTTACAATCGGGACCACCTTCCCTATATTGTGCCAAATACAATCATAATAACATTTAAAATTGAAAATGGGAAGTTAAATGCTATAGTATATTTGTTGACATGAGAAGAACAGATACTACACTTTAATCTTGAACTAAATACTGCAAAAGGCACATTACGATAGGGATCCGCACTGCTCTAGTGCTGAGAAAACTTTGTCATAGATAGGTGGATCAAGCTGCATTTGAACAGTTCAAAGTCCGGCCTGTGTTATTAAAATAAAATCTACCGATTGTAGTGTTATCTGTGTGTGTGAGTTATCGATACATAATTGTTGCACTCACAAGTCGCGGCCTCAATCCCAGACTTGTTTGCAGATGCATCCTGGATGAAAAGTTGTGTTTCAAACGAATCGTCAGGAACCGGAAACTGCAGGTAGAAGCGAATATCTGAAATGGAAAACTGGATGCATTCTCGATAGCAAAAAGGACGAAGTCCGATTTTAAAATAAATGGATATTTATTTGTTCTTCTTCATAGGGTGCATTTGGCTTTCCCAACATCTCCAGAGATGAGACAATGAGTTTGGTTTGTAGTGCAGACATCCGCATTATTTAGTGTTTCATATTAAAACAAACGGTCTTACTTGTCAACTAAGCTCCTTAAGGGCGATCTGTTGTTGAGGCTCGGCTGAGTTGGTCTCCGTTGTACTTCTTAAAATGAGCCTGTCTCTCTAATCTGTTACAATCCAAACATGTATGCACACATATTGGGCATCGGGGGAGGGGTCTCTGGGGGTCAAGTGTTCTGACCTCTTCCATCCCCAGGCTAACACATATCATTGGCTGGGAAAGAAGAAACCAAAAACACACACACACACATGTATGCCTATAGTTATATCTTATAATGAAAACATGAACATAAGCTTAAATATTTTAAATATATAAAAGCCACCAATTTTTAGAGAACCCCAAATCCTGTGGCCTGATAGGTCTTATATTTCATCTATATTGTAACACGACGACCATTTGAGTTTTAAAAATTCTTTAGACTAATTTTAACTTTGGGGAATTCATATTTGTCTGAATTTGTTTTTGCACACCTTTTTTTTTTTTTTTTTTTTTTTTTTTTTTTTTTTTTAAAAACTTGAAACAACAAAACCATTGTAATGTGTCTTATTTATTCGGATCAAACATTGAATCCGGATCCCAAAATTGATTCAAGTCAAAAGTGCAATTCAGATTACGGTGATGACGGTGCAGACCGCAAGATCGAACCTGAGTCCTCTGCCCAGCCACAGCAGAAGAGACTTTGTGTAGCAGCGCTGTTTGAACATCCGGGCTCCACGCTCATGTTTTGCTGCCCCAGACACTTCACATACAGGCACTTGAATCATTCCATAGTAGGATATAAGCAGCCGATTATGAAGAGTAAAAATAATATGCTTTTGACTCGCCACCTGATGCCACGTCGGAATCGTATCTGGGAGTTATAGTGTGAATGATGTTGTGGCAGCTCGGAGTTCATGATAGCTTATTAGTGTTAAGCGAGAAAGTGCCCCGTGAAGGAAGTGTTCCAGTTTTGCAGCATTGACGTTGAACTCATTGCATCGAAACTGTGTCAGTGTTTTTCCCCCTCCCCATTTCTACTACTGTTACCTAATTTAATTTAATATACAAGGTGCTTCCCAAAAGTTCCAGGAATTTGAACATTGCAGGAAAGTAACTTTCCCCATCTCCTAGTTCCCACTGTTGCCTTCCAAGCAGCCCCCCCCCCTCCTGGGCATGTATACAGCGATCCCAGCATTTTTGGGAGGCTTCAAGCATGATGGTCTTGAGCACCTCTGGCGATTCTTTCTGGATCTCCTCAATCAAGTCAAAACAACGCCATTTCAGTTTGGGAAACAGGAAAAAGTCGCAGGTGGCAAGGGCAGTGGGACGGACCCCATCAATTACATAAAAGAATATTGTGAAGAAATAGCATCGCAATATTTGAAAAACTTGTTATATTACAGTGTAACAGCAATTTTTGCTATAATGCACAAGGAAATCGGCCATTTTTTAATCGGCCATTTTTAATGGCTAAAACTGGCTAGATTACATTTTTAAAAAGGCTAAAATTGGGTAAATTTAATTTCCAGGTAACTGTATATGCTCCAAAAAGTATAAATAGACAATGTATTGATCAGATAACATTATTCTTGATCTAAAAGGTACCATTTCTTTATATTTATATAGAAATATTTATTTATACTTTTTGGGGCATTTGTATAAGTTTTTGGAGCATATACAGTTACCTGTAAATGAAATCTACCCAATTTTAGCCATTTAAAAAAAAAAGAAGATCTAGCCACTTTTAGCCATTTATTCAAAAATGACCGTTCTTCTAGTGCGTTATTGCAAAGATTGCCCAGTGTAACCTAGAAATTTGAGCTTTTGAATGGAATCCAATTCTGGTGTCCGGATTCTAAATTTGATCCATGTATTCGAAAGGCTGCCAGTGCTGGTTTTTAAACTCAGATCTGGATTTTTCGAAACCTAGGTTTTTTTCATACATCACTGTTTCTCAAGTTCTTTATTACTTAAATCTGTAGAGTAGCAACCGGAAATGATTTTTTCTTTTGAGAGTATTGTAGTGTCTTCCAGCCGCCTCCCAACTCGTGGGAGTCTCTCTGAAAGGGAAAATGATGAAGCAAAAGGAACAAAGGACAAAGGCGAATGCGATGTTGACTGATCGCCGTCAGCGATAGAACTGAACTGTCTTCTCGCTTTCGAACGTCTCTTTATTTTCCCCCGGTTTGCCTCGCGCATGACCGGGGACTCCTTCCGTTTTAGGGGTTTGTGGCAAGGGAGGCAACTCGTGGTCTTTGCTCCCTTGCGCAGTCTGGCAGGACATCACAAGTATTTCATATTATACGGACTCTGCACTATTATTTATCCAAAAATGTCTGTTAAATATATAGAGAATTTATCTATATTTATTTCTCGCAATATAAGTTTCGTCAGATTTATTTCCTCTCACGTTGTGAAATAAACAACCTTACCTCACTTCACCTTTTGATCTTTAACTGAAAACTACTAACTGAACGAGGGTTGGTGAACCATAGCCTACAAAATGTTCTTCGCATGAACCTGTTAGACAACGGAACACGTGACTTTTCTATGCTACCACTAAAATCTCCCATTCACTAAGTTTAATATAAGGAACTACATAAGTATTTGTGGCTTGTTTGCTTATCACATAAACTTGACGTCAAATGATTTTTAAACCTTAGTAAATCAGCTACAAATCTCAAGTTTTACTGTCAAATCCATTTGGCAGAAAATAGTGCCAAGTTTATACGAACGTACCAACTTTGACAGTCCTACAAGTTGACATGTGAGGTCTGTGTTGTCGTGTGTGAACTATCTTTTATTGACAACAATGAATGAAGAGTCATCAAAGAAAAATAGAAAAACATGGTAATGACCAATCTTTCAAAAATGACTGGTTGTAGGAACCGGAATTTAAAAACTGGCTAAGAAAGGATATCACTGATGAAAAAACAGCAGCTAATTTCAATTGCAAATATAGCAGCTCACTTTTAAAACATTTCTTCCTGAAAATAAATTAAATGACCTTGATTATGAGCGGAGAAGCTTTCAAATGCCAAAGGACTTTTTCTATAGTTTTGAGAAGGGTCATTAATATTCAAATGGTTCTTCGGACGATTGAACTCCTTCTTGTTATTTGTGTTGTAAACTTACGGGTCTCTACCTCAATTTTAACTCCAATTGCCCTTACTCTGTAAAAAGGGACTCTTTAACTGCTTAAAAGTCTGTGCAGCTTCAATTAGTAGCACACCGAATTTGGAAGAACAGGAATGGTGACATCTCAAACAAGCTCTTGAAAGAAATGGATACCCGCCCCATTCTATGACCAAGAAAGGAACAGCCGTTACTACTGCTGCTAATGCTAATGCTCCCTTGCCTAAACCTCCTCCTCCTCCTCCTATGATTCTCTTACCCTACCAAAAATGAATTGGTGAACGCCTTCAAAAAGTATGTAAACAATCATGGTCATTTTCAAATGTACACACACACTCTGAGCTCTGCTAAGTAAGCAGAGAGAAACGGGCCGTGCCCTCAAAGTCAGATTTGATGAACACAAGAAAGCCATGAGCAGGGGTGAGATAGAAAAATTGGCTATGGCCGGCCAGATTATTGACAGAACGATGTTGAAAGCAGAGGAAAATCAAAGAGGCAGCTCACATCAAAATGTCAACTAAATGTACTAGCCAGAAAAGTGTGGATTTCAACCTGATGTGGCTTCCACTTCTCAACAAACCTAAACCTGACAAGACAAAAACACTGGGGCCATGTGCTATAAGGGTTATCCCCTTTAAACATAACTTCTGTTTAACCCATCACACTCGAATTTTACACCTGAAGAAGGCCGAAGAATGGATCGGCCGATATGTCGTGTTTACAACACAAATAACAAGAAGGAGTTCAATTGTCCGATGAACCATTTGAATGCCAAAGGACTTGTACTGCATTCCTGAAAACATGAACATTCCAGAATATTTGTATAAATTACGGGACATCAAAATATCAATTATTATTAGATTTTATGACCAACTTGACAGAATTCTTGTCAAGCAAGCAATAGAAAGAAAAAAAATTGCACAACAGGGAAGCCAGAAAAGGAATTGATGAGAGATATTCAGGAAGGTGCGACATACCAAAGGTATTCTGTAAGACTCAAAACAGCTCAAGAATTATAACAAAAAGGTCTCAATTTATTAACATTTCGATAAATAGTAATAAAACCAAAAGTCAGTAACATTTATTTGTAACACTATGTAGTAGGTAACTAGTAACTGTTAATAAATAATTTATTTTAAAATTGCCTTATTAAGTTTTATGTTATCTGGGTTTTTTGTGTAGTATCTGGGTTTATTTGAGCATGGGATATTGGTTTTATTTAGGAAAAACTGCTGGCAGCCCTGTGTGACTCCTGGAAAAAAATGCCACTGTAACAAAAAACAAAAACATTAAACCAATAAATAAACAGTTACAAACACCAATGTTTGATATGTAATTCAAATTCGAATGCATTGGCAAAATTGAACAATAACCTCAAATTCAGGTCAATTTTATTTCATTACTAAAAATGCAAATTTTAGATTCTTTTCTAAATTAAGAGTTAAAAAAGGTAACTTGAAACTGAGAAGTTCCATTCATTGTTCAGGGGATTTAGATTAACAGAAAACGTTAACTTAGTAGTGTGACCCTAGGCCAGATAGGTGTAGGGAAGATTATGTTGCTCCGATCTTCCAAGTGCCTGCTTGTCTGGCACTGTGGGAAATAAGCAATAAGCTGTCCCTCTCCCCAGGCTGCGTCTCCTCATTGCACTTAAAGGGGTAGGGTCTGGTTCATTGCCTGATGTCTGAGGTGTCCCAAAGAAGGTGCACGTGAGAGTAGATGGAGGGGGGGCAGCAGAAGCAAGTGCCCTGGTGGTCATGCAGACATGTAGTATAACCAGTTGCACATGTCAATATGCAAAAGACACGCAGGTCGCATGTCCCCAAAAATGCATTTTTTTCCACTGATGAACGTCTCGTCCCAGGTGGGATGATCGACCGTGGCTTAAACGACAATTACGGGCAGGAATCTGTGGAAGGAAAAAAACAGTTGATCCATGCAGGACAAAGTTCTCCCACGTGGCCAGAGAGAAATATGACAAAGTCCAGTTGTTTTCAGGAAAAATGTATTTTTATTTCTGTTGAAACATAACAACCGTGATGCGAAGCGGATTTACAAAGCAATCAAAGTGTTGAGTTCTGCTTCTTTACACTTAGAAATTTCTTGTAGTTCGTCTAAGTTCAATTGGTTAGCTAACCTAGTAGTCCTAACCTTGTTTCTTCCTCTCTTCTGTCCCCACTCTCTCCCACACCATAACGGGTGTGGATTGGACCGTAGAGATGTTCACCCTTTTACTCCTTGGCCCGAACTAACTGATTCTCAGCTAATAAATGTCTTTATAATTATCATATATATATATATATATATCTTCCAAAAGATGCACTGATGATGACACAAGTAACTGCAGTCTACAAAATGCCAAAAAATAAATAAATGAAAGAATAAATAATAATGAACTCTTTCATATACATACAGTCCGGGTTTGTCTTAAGTTTATTTGTACATCTATATACATATATATAAAAATCTTAGCTACATATGCAGTTATCTTGAAACGAAATCTAGCCAATTTAAGCCATTTTTTAAAGCCAGAAAATGGCTACTCTCCTCTGTCCCCGTCAAACCAAAGTTAGCATGCAATGCTGTATTTCCCGCTCTAAACATTGTTTACTACTACTTGCTTATATACTTTACTTACTACTACGTGACGTTTTTGGTGATGTGGAATCAATGTTTACTGTTTTCATATGATGACTACGAGTGTATGAAAGGATGCAGTAAAAAGAGATGGTGAAAAAGAAGGTAATTTCTTTTTAATGAAAAGATTTTCTTTTTCAAGAATTCTTATCAAATAATAGTTTACTTTTTGGTGACCTCGTAGTTTAGGGCCTCAAATCACGGTTGTTCTTGTTGTCACTCAGTTACAACAAAATACTAAATAAGCTGATCTAATCTAAAAACAAAGCGTCAAAAATCCCAAAGTCAGCAAAACAAAACAACCTCATGATGAAGTTTAAGCGAGTAAATGGTCAGAGGCCCCCCCCCCCCCATGGAGGGCTCGGGACCAAAAAGCTTTATAAATAGTATTAAAGTTCACCTATTGCAATTCTATTTTCTACTGTACTGACAAATCTCACCAAATGTTGGAGGGGACACCCTCACGGAGCCCCCCATCCCCCGGGGGCCCTAAATCCTACAACGCTATTCCTCTGCTAAGAGTTGTTTTCTTGAAATGTTTTTATATTTGTTATTTGTTCATGTGATTGTCCTATTTGTTCATGGAGTTATTGTTTTTGTTTTCAGTATATTTGGGTCAGAATCGACTACTTACTTTACGAGTGTGTTTCAGTTGTTGATAGTTCTTTTTAGTTTTGACAGCTGATATGTTTTCTTTCGAATTTGTATAAATAAAAATACAAATAGCAGTAAAAAGAAATGTTGATGTTGTCGAAAGAAAATGACTGAAAAGTTTTATTTGATTAGATTTCATATCTGAGTTGGTATTTTGTTGTAATTGACCGACACAAGTGCCCTCACAACAACAAAAACAACTGTAATAGTTTTCTACTATTTGGGATACTAATCTTAGTTTAATTTAGTAAACTATGAATAGCCCGGATCCGGGGGGGGAGGGGGTCTAGACTCACCCCTGTTTGGGAAAAGCACACTTAAAAAAAATATCCAGATAAACAAATTTTAGAAATAAAAAAAAAAACCCAAATAATCCCAAGTAAACATAAATTAACCTTAAAATCACAAATTTATTATATCCATTGATGGCGTTAAAAAAGAACCCCCGCCCCTCACTGGATGCCAAAAAGCCAAAAAGTGCTAAACCTTTTTAAATGGTCAAAAATAGCCGAACACGCGCTAATTTAGCGCTTTTTGCAATGCCAAAACAGGAAACGCGCTAAATCTAGCGCGAAACGCGCTATTTTGGCAACACTGCCTGTAGCCCAACTTTAAACTATTTCTGTCAGACTTTTTTCATCTCATTAGTCCTCTGCCTTTGCTTGCTACTTACTACTACTAGTCAGTGTGTAGACTTTTTTCTTGTTAGTCACAAACAATTAAACCAAAATAATACAGTTTTGTTCGCTTAATCAAATCTACTACTACTTGTCTTGTCTGTTGTTCTCCCATGAACAATCTCTCCTCCTCCTCCTCAGACCTTTTTCAAGGTTACAAATGATAGCTGACTTTACTTACAAGACATTTAACTTCAAGTTGGATAATGAGGTGGTATGCCTCCCCTTCGTGAAATAATGAAACTGTTATGATCATTTGAAATGGTTCATAGGACGATTGAACTCCTTCTTGTTGTTTGTGTTGTAAACACGACGTTTCGGCCGATCCATTCTCCGGCCTTCTTCAGGTGTAACATCCGAGTGTGATGGGTTAAACAAAAGTTATGTTTAAAGGCGATATAACCCTTATAACCCGAATGTTAATGACCCTTTTCAAAACTATAGAAAATATTTTTATCATTTCATTGAAGAATGAATGACTTGAGTAGTGAAAACTAAAAGATTTATTATGATTAAGATTTACTTTAGTTAAATTATTCCGGAAAGATTTTTTTCGCAAATAAATTTGTTAGTGCTTAACTTGTACGGTAACACGGCTTCGAAGTATTTGGTTATTTCCCTTCCCTCCCTTGTGGAATTTGTTATCTAGGCTTCTTTGAATTACGAATTTCTTTTTGTGCTTATATTAAGGTTTGGGGAGAGGGCACGTGTGGGTCCACCCGGGGGGGGGGGGCACACACATTTCGAATAAGTTAACTAAAGTAAATCTTGACCGTTTATTAATTTTATTTTTTTGCATTTATGTAATTGTAAAAGTTCGCGAAGATGAAGATGATAATGATAATTTCTTTATGAAAAACGCAATCACTTCCATACTTAAAGAGTGGCAAATGCATGGAACAGCCTAAGTGAAAAGACAGGCACATCCGAGAATATCAATATTTAAAAAAATAATCTTTGTTCTGATATCGGACATAACAAATTTAACTATTTTTCTTATTAGTTTAAACCCAGCCCAACTACACTGAACTTGGCTTACTGCTGTCAATAAAAAGCCTATTTCAAGTATATTATTACTAATACCACTGTAGATTCTACACAGACGACAGTGATTGTTTTAACATAAGAATGTCTAAATGTTTATTTACGGTTTTAAAATAACTTATAATAATATTTAATGTTGTTTTTTTAAGACTACAAATAGGTTTTACTTCTTCTATTCTCATTTTGACTGGAGTTTGAACGCTTCACACTACACTACACAGCAGGTGCAGATCCGGGATGGGTGGCACCCACGCCCCCTCCTCGAGCAAAGCACAATTAAAAATTATTTTTAGATATCTAGATAAATAAATTTTAGGAAAAAAGACCCAAATAATCAAAAATTAACCTTAAAAACAAAAAAAAATATATATTTGTCTAATCTAATTAAAGACATATGTTTTTGGTTGTCTAGATGTCAGAAATTGCTATTTAGATGATTTTTAATATTTTCGCGCTAGTTTCACTGCCAAAAAGCGCTAAATCTTTTTAAATAGCCAAAAATGGCTAAGAATAATCAGAATTAGCCAGAAAATGGCCAAAATGTTTTAGGCGCTAATTTAGCGCTTTTTGCACTGCCAAAACTAGAAACACGCTAAATTGGCAACACTGTCTGGACCCCATCCCCAAGTCAAAAGCGCAGATTTTCAGGTTACACTGTAATAAAAAAATCAATTTAATTAACAAGTTTTTTCAAATTCTGTGATACTATTTCTTCACAATATTCTTTTATGTAAATTGAAGGGGACTGAATTCTACATTTCATCCTTGTTTTGATTGTTTGTGCTTTTGACTTGAATCAATTTTGGTGTCTGGATTCTACATTTGATCCTAAGTAATATTTTTATCTAATTTATAGTAATAAAATTAGTAATATCTTAATAAAGAAAATGTTGACAATTATTGATAATATGTAATATATATCCTCCTAGATTTTAAATCTATATCTGGAGAATATACCACATGTTTCTGGGTGTTTTGGGACTCAATTTTAGATGTAAACAAACTTTGCAACACAACACTGGCAACTAACCTGGTTTTCCCATTACAGCATGTTTGGTTCACACACACTCGCCCTCTCACTCAATCACACATAAATAATTGAAATATCGTTCAGCAAACAACTTGTGAAAAACATAAATTTCCTGATTGTGATCACAGCATTCTCTTAAAGTCTTTATATCAAAACTGAACTCCAACAGGGACGTGCCTAATAATATGGGGGGGGCTCTAATTTGCTGTCAAAGTGGGCGTGCAGGATGAATAAGGGAGCTAAAACTGTCTTTACAATAGGCTAAATTTTATATATTTTAGTTGTTATATATATATATAATATTGGATGTCTGATACACTTATGCATCAATATCCTTGTAGACCTTAGTTATGATCCGAAGAGAGCTCAATGCGAATATTAGTGGGCATCAATTTTAATGGTTCATTACAAGCAGTACTGCTGGTTTCACATATAGATTTTCATTATGAAGATCTATATGTGAAACCAGCAGTACCGCTTCTAATGAACCATTAAAATTGATTCTTATATATATATTACTCATTTAAAGCCTATTCATCAAATAATATAACTATTTGGAGTCTTAACTCCAGAACAAATTATTAAAAAAATTGAACATTTGCTTTTAATAAACTTAATGGATTTAATCGGCTATCAAAAATCAGCCATATCTAGCCGGAAAATGGCTAATATGGCAACCCTGGAAGAAATTAGCCGTCAGAATATTGGGAGGTCGGGCACCCTCATTCGGTACGTCCCTGAACTCCAAATAGAATACTGTACTGTTACCTAGTTCCACCTCCTCACCTCTCTAGGCAAGATAGGTGTTATTAACATTGCTTTCTGTTGTACAAGTCTTGTTATTTTTACAACAGGCAGTAGTTGTGTCCCTAACTCTTGCAAGATAGCAGCAAGAAAGACATGTTAAGAATAATATGTTTTCCCTAAATTCTTCGATACAAACCCTGGCAAGGGCAAAGCTTTTTCATAAGCCAGGAAGCCTAGTAACAAGCCTGCCTGAAAGTCAAACTATAGATGCGCTAGTTCTTTTCTTGTGTGAAGATCTAGCAAGGGCAGTGTTGCCAACTTTATCTTCAAATTTACATATAAAATTAGGTCAAAAAACATCTAGAAACATGTACATTCTCCAGATATATATAAAAATCTATGAAATATATTACATATTATTAATAAATTAAATAAAAATATGACTTATTTTCAAAAATGCACTTTATTTTACCATAAAAGTAATTTTTGAGTTATTTAAAATTTCCTTGTAAAATCCTGGAATACCTATAAATTAAAAATTACTTTTATGGTAAAATAAAGTGTATTTTTGAATTACTCATGTCTGAAAACCATGAATTAGCTCTTTAAAGTACTTAGATATGTCATCTGGGAGACAAGATATGAACTTCTGGATTTTTCTGGTGTGTGCTGGCGGCCATTTTGTTTTATGCAAATGTGGTAGTTCATCCCAACTTTTTTCTTGGGAACAACTTTTTTCTGAAAGTGGACATCCTAAGGAACTACTTCATAGGGTCTTGGAAGTGGTGGTGGGTGGTGCAGGGTAGGTTCTGTTTGAGGGATGATCGACCCTCCTCAAAACTCCTGCGGCACACTGGTTGAAAAATACTAATAAAAAATATCTCAATAAAGAAATTTATGAATTAAAAAAAAAGAACCCTCAAACAATCCCAAGTAATCATAAATTAACCTTAAGAACAAACATTTATTATATCCATTAGATAGAGTAAAAGAAAAAAAAAAGAAGCCCCCTGATGAATATGAAAAATGAATTTTCTGATGACGTCATTAACATTGCACTTGAGGAGAGAAACTGAAAGTGATTTATTTATTCTGTCCTTGTTTGGTTTCAGTTTTCTTTGTCATCAGATAACTTCCTAGAAGTTATGACTCGTGTAAGGTTTTTCCATTTATTCAATGAGTGCTTATCAGGCTTGGCTTTAGTTTTTTCACATCTTAAGTAGGCAACCACTGTGCAAATGAGGTAATTTGGTAAATGCAAAGAAAGAAAGTCTTACACTCTGGTTGCATGTGTTCTCACGTTTTGGGGAGTACGTGATCATATTCCCAGGGCTAGAAAATAGGTCAAACAGCCGACAAAGTCAGAACAAAGGAAATACGTCAAACCAATCAGCTTTGTTGGTTTTTTAGGACGTCGATTTTCAAATCGGCCGGCAGTTTAGGGAGTTAGGGTCCGACGGGTCAAACCAGCTAGGGAGCTTGGATCCCCAGCCCGTGAGGGAGGAGAAGGAGGAAGAAATCTGATTTAAAGTACTACCATCACTGTTAGTCATTAAAGTGATCACTCGCGTAGAATTTTAACTAAAGCAGAATTCAATGCCTCAAAGGGATCCTCCAACCGGCCCAGGAATCAAAGCTATTAACGGGAATAAAACGAACCCATATTTTCAATTGAAAATAATGAATTTTGTCATCTTTCTGTCCAACCATGTGGGAGAACCCTTTTCTCCGGTATGGACAAAATATTGTATTTCCTTCCACAGCATTATTCGGCCCCATAAATGTGCAACCAGAAACAAGACGTCTCATATCAGCAAGAAGAAATACTACTACCGGCATTATCCTACAAAAGCGATGGATGAATTATTATGGTGAATGGACATTATAAGGATGAATGGGTCGCGAGAGGAACTAGTTAAGAGTAAGATAGACAGCGATGACCTCCCACTCCCCCAAAAGTATTTTTACGCTAAATAAATCGGCCATTTTGTAGTATCTGTTCTTCAATGCTTATCCAAAGTTCGATCAAACACCTGCCCAGTTGATTCGTCACAGGATTTCATTTGACCTTGTGTCACATTTGCCTTTGTGGGTAGGTAAATAAATAAACTTGGTCTTTTAGCTAAGATCAAAGTGTAGTATCTGCTCTTCCAACCCTTCATGGCTTTGAAGTTCGGAACAACACTGCAGGGGGTCTTTGTCGCATGCTCAGGATTCGTCCTGAGAGGAGTTGATCACACCTGCCCTAGATTTGTCCCGGGATCTTTGTCCAGCATGCTCAGGATTCGTTCTGTGACCAACGACCAGCTGGCCCCAATGTCTGCATGACATCAGTCGCCGGGATTCTAAACTGATCGTGTGTCAAATTTGCCATGGGGGGGGGGGCAAATAAAGATCATGCTTGATTTTTTTTTTTTTCAAAAAAATTGCTTAAATAATAAGACTGACTGCTTCAGGGTCAAACTCCACTCTGACTGAAGCTTAAATGACTTGGCTTATAAGTTTTGAAAATATTTCAGCTTTTGTAATAACAGCAGTTTTTGTTTAACCGAAAAAAGATCTTTCAATTTGGCCATGGAAGGGGACTTGAGAATTTCTAAAAGCATTAGGATATTTAGAATTTAATGGTTTTAAATTCAAGAAATAGTATTTGTGTAATGAAATACAGTCTGGTTGTGTGTGTTCACACGTTTTGGGAGATAAGATTAGTACGTGACCAAAAACACCATATCATGGCTAGAAAATAGGTCAAACGGCCGACAAAGTCAGAACAAAGAAAATATGTTCGACCAACCAGAGTGGTTTAAGGGTTGCTGTGATTTCAAATCGGGCGGCAGTTAGCATCCGACACCCAGGAGCGACACGGCAAACCAGCTAGAGGGCTGGGTTCCTTCGGCCGTCAGGGTGAGGGAGGAGAGAGGAGAAAGAAATCTGATTTGAACTACTACTATCACTGTTAGTCATTCAGTAAAGGAACTCGTTAGAATCTTTTTTAAAAAAACAGAATTCAATACCCCAAAGTGATCCCTGAACTGTCCGAGAATAAAATGAACCCATATTTTCAATTGAAAATAATGAATT
>VCCN01003888.1:4664583-4679951 GCA_006491835.1 Architeuthis dux
TCAGTAGCCTTGAAGGGTTCTAATTTTGGTGAGGTCATTGTTTTTGTCATTGTTGTTACCAGGGGAAATTAAAGTCAACTCCAGAGTGGGAGTTTGATAAAAAGAGAATTCTAATGTAACATTGGTGAGAAGCCTGTCTTTTATGAACTTGCATAGTATTGATGATTATATAAATGGGTTTTTCACAAAATAATATGTCTCTCTTGCTTACAATTGTGATCTTTTAGTAATAGTTTGGGTTTAAGAGTAAGTATCTAGACTGTGGGCAAATAAGTCACTCTTTATGCCTACTGTAGTCAGTATTTATCAGTGACACCCAATTACAGAGGAACATCAGTTAATCAAACATCAATTATCCAAATAAGATTTCAAGGTCCCGTCAATATTTAATTTAACAACTTTGTTCCAAGTACATATCTGTTACAAGTAATGGAGTTTATTGCTATTCCCATGTCTGTGAAAAGAAAGCGCTCGGTCCGCATGATCTCAGTCGGTCACTTTAAACAGTGTTGATATAATTTTAACACATAAAAAAAATTGAAAAATGAAGGATTAAATCTTATTTCATTGAATTTCTAGCTCCATATTTTCATTATTTAAACAATGCGTAACGTGATTTTATTTGTAAAATAAAATATGAATTTTTTTCAGCAATATCCTGTGTTTATAGACATTAGGCAGATTTGACCCCCACAGGTGTTGAAACTTATGAACAGGAAATTGATGAGAGCCCCAAACTGCAAGGTGTCCGGGGCCGGAAACAGACACGCCGGGTGTTCAAAGGTCATTGACAAGATATTGACTGAGCCCTGACTGCAGATGGCGGGCTGAGAATTCAGCGTGGGCATTCGAACCTGATAAAAGAGACACAGGACGCCCTCGGAGAGGCAGAGAGCAGCTGGACCTGGGAGCACGGTGCCAGTTCCCCTGTTGGAAACAGTCTGTCGGCTCTCATTATCTCTCTCCCACTCTTCATTCTCGCCAAGACACAATGTATCTTATGAAATAAAAATATATCCACATTTTTATAAACAAGTTTTGAATCTTCCTCTTTCTCCAAGGACCAAGGGGGCTTTACAACACTTGTATTCGGTATGACTTCCTTTTTTATGATTGGGTCAGTTATCCGAACAATCAATGATATCAAATATGAGAAAATCTCTCCTTTGTAAAGAGACTGGTGATTCTAAGAAAGATCTAAATGTGTTTGAACTAATATTTCATAATTCAATTATGTTTTGTTATGTTAGTCTTATATTTCTTGCTAATCTCTCTTTTGTGTCATATTCCAGGTCCCCAAGATCAGTCTTGGAAGGTCAAGCGCAGGTGCAGCCTGCAGAGATGCACTTGGAGGTAGGTAACTTTTAAAGTCCCAAACATTTATACAGAGGAAACTGTTTATTATAATCACTTTGGGACATGGTCTTATAAAAATAACCGGCTGATAACATTAAGCAAATGATATGAGAATTGGAACAATTTATATTCATTGTTATAAATTCATTGTTGTGTTATTAAATTCATTTTTATAAACAACTTTAGATTTTAAAAGATTTTTTAACTTCATCTCAAATAAAGATTTTGGGACCAACTGATTTTGATAACAATAAACATTTAATAATCTGATTATAATAAACGGTTTCCTCAGTATTTCTTTCCTGTTTATTAAAGTTGTTCTATTTGAAATTATTTAACTCTCAGGGCAGGGCTTGAAATTTAATGTCGTCCCGGGGATGGTAAAAATGAATTCTGGACAAATAGATATCTTCCCCAGGACGCCTCTGGGACGGATGTGATTTTTTTTTTAAGAGACACGACTACCAATCAATTGGTCATGATTTCTAATCACTATAGGGGAATGTTAATTTTACTCCCATAAATTTGGTGAGGGTTGTTCTTGTCATTCTTGTTGTTTTTGTTACAGTAGAAAAACAAAGTCAACTCCAGGTTTGGACTGGAGTTTGACAATGATTTATTTCCTCAACCTTTTAATGGTGTTTTTATTATGCTACTAACAACTAACAACTATAGATGATAATAACAAAGTAAAGAAACAACATTTTGATTTTGGGACCATTTACATTTCCTTCGGGACGGTTAAAATTGTTTTCTGAGACAGTGGTGAAAAAAGTTAGTCTGGAGTCCTGTCTCAGAGAGAAGCATGCCTTTGCTTTATAATTATCTCTTTAGTAAGAAATCGCTGTCAGTTCAAAAAAAAGATTCACACGTAAACAATTGCAAAACCCAATAGTTATACTCCAACCAGTTTTCTTTTAATTTTTAAATTCATGAACCACTTGAAACCACTCCTAAACACAGTGGGACTCTCTCAATGATTAGAATTTAAAAAAAATAGAATTGTGAATTGAATAAAAGATTTTAAAAAATGATGTGCTTAATCCCGCGTTCTCCCCTGGGTCCCCCCCCCCTTTCAGGGTTACAGCATTTTTTTAGCGGGTAAGTTAATCGTGGGAATTTTCCTAGCCATTTCTGCTATTTTCTAGCCACTGTTTATAGCCAAAATGAAACAATAAAACTCTGGTTCATCTGGTATCACTAATTTTTACAATGTTATTCAAAGCTTTTGAGGGCAATAAGTAAAATTAAATCTTTTTAAATAAAGTTGTGTAGTAATTATCACTGAAAAAAAAAACATAAAAATTAAATCTCATTTTTTTGTTTGTTAATAATCTCAGAGTTCCGAAAAAACACGTTTTAAAAACAATGATTATAAATACGTACTTAACTTTACTTTGCTACATAAAAATAAAAACTTTTCCGTCATTTTTTTTTTCAATAGTTTCAATATTTTTGCTGCTATTTGTATTCATACCATTTCAAAAAATAAAACATACCAACTTTCATAACTAAACTAAAACCAAGATTATGAGACCCGCTAAAAACATTTATACTGTCACCATTTACTAATATTTTCTTTAATTGAAACTTTTGAGCAAATTAAAACTATGTATTTATTTATTTATTTATTAATTATTAAGATGTTTTTTTTTTTAATTCTTTCGGCATATAAATTATTTTTATATTTTTATCAAATTAAAACTATGTATTTATTTATTAATACTGATGTTTTACATAGTTGTAATTTGATCAAAAGTTTCAATTAAAGATTTTTTTTTCAGTGATAACTACTACTCAACTTTATTTTACTTATTGCCCTCAAAAGCTTGGAATAATATTGTAAAAATTAGCGACACCAGATGAATCTGATTTTTATTGTTTTGTTTTGGCTATAAAAAGTGGCTAGGAAATAGCCATTTCTGCTATGAAAATCCCAGCAATTGACTTACCCACTATGAAAATGCTATATACCCCCTTTTCACTCTGGTTCTCAGACCAAGTAGGGTCTGAGAACCAGAATCACAGATTTTCCTGATAAACCCATTCCACATTATTTTCACACACACACACATTACCACCATTAAGAACTCTCAGACACAACGATTTGCATTTTATTTACACTGTCACTGTCACAGTCACAAAACCCACACAAACGAAAACTTGCATATATATAAGCACACATGGACCTTAACTGAACACGTGTTTGTTTGAATGAATGTTCTAAAGGTCGTTTATTGTTGTTGTTGCTGTGTCCATGACTGAATCCCATGGAGTCATTTATCCCCTTTTACCTATCTTTAAATATGGAGAATCTAAATCCTCACAGAAGCCGGCGTCCATCTCTTCCTCACAGAAGCCCTGATAACCAAATCAAATATAGGTTGGAGACTTCTTTCCTCTCTAAAACAGTGGGCACCACCTTACCCATTCTACTATTAATGTTATGATTTAATAAGTTTAACATATAAATTATCGATGACAATGGGAACAAGATTATTAGATACAGGTATACCTTGAATAGTGCATTTAATTTGTTCCAAAATGTTATGTACTGTTCAAGGTTTCCTAATTTAATGTGTTTGTTTTTTCAGCTCATACTTGGTTACATTAATTTGTACAAAAATATCTTAAGTTTACTGTAACGTTCTTGTGTTTAGTGCCTCTGTTCGCTTTGTTAGTCTTTCTGTTCTAGCTGTGTAAAATTAGATTCGTAACTGTGTTTAAGCGTGTTAAAAAAAAGAAGACGGAATGAAAGACACGTGTTGATCAGGGTTGTTCGCCTGTTAAGAACTGAGCCTTCCCCATTCCCACTTCCGGTCTGCGTTTTCTGGGACCGGAAATGGAAACGAAATGGGATCTGCTGGGAGCTTGCTTTGGCATGTTTATTGATTTAACATATACATACATTACTTATCGATTTAACATACATATAAACATTAGATGTACTACCTCAACACCCTGCACTAATCAAGGCATTCCAGTATAGTCATATTTCAAATCTTGATAATTTCATTGTCACCAATATTTTTCTCACAGTTTATACATTTATTTATTATAAACCTGTGACCCAGTCAGCAGGACTTTGTGACCCAGTAATGAGTCGAGGAGGGGGGGTCCGTACTTAAAGGACCCTGTACTAGTCTGTGTGGTTGTTTTAGTCTTCTATGCCAAACTAGTCAACCTGACCTATTGACTAGTTGTCTGAATCGTATCTTAAAATAAACCCAGTCATTTGTTGTTATTTTAAACCTGCTCTCTCTCTCTCTCTCTCCATTACTACTTCCCTTCTCTCCTCATGAATTAAACCCTATCCTCACCCAACCCAATGACACTGTTTCCTTTAATTACAACTTACATTTATAGAGCAATAATAATTATGCCATGTGTATTTATTTATTTGTTGTCTGTCACGCTCGAATGGAAACAAACGTTCTATCATTAAGTAGTTTTTTTTTTCTACTACACGTACTAGAAAGGATTTTATGTTATGTCAAACGTGATAAATAAAATAATTTTAAACTCCATCTATATCTATTCAATGTTAAATAGAATGGTATATGTCAATTTGTGGAACGGGGGGCGGGGTACAAAACATTTTTTTTTATCTGAGAAAACGACATATGTGTATCATATGAACATATACATATGTATTTATCAATATTAATACCCCCGAACAATGATAGGCAATTTGCCCATATCAATTTTTGTGCATCTTGACCCAGTTGATTTATAATCTTTGCAGTCATTAATAGTGACCACACCCTGCTTTGAATGACCCCCACAGGCCCCTCCTCGTGACGTTTCTTTTGTATAATGTGGAAAAATGCTACACACACACTCACAAATATATGTTCATACGTCGTTTTCTCAGATAAAAATGTTTATTGCCCCCCCCCCCAATTGACATATAATAATCTACTTACCATTACAGTGACAGCATACACTCTTAAGAATGGCCCCGACGGGCCCCTCCTAGAGACAGAGGGTAGGGTGACTGGGTCATTCTGTCAGCATTTCTCTGGACGGCTTGACGTGGATTTTGGTGATATGGTAAAACTACTGGGTTGTAGTGAGTTCGATCCTCACTGGGTGCCCACTACTTGTAGTCTTGTGCCAGACTAAGCTAATTTTAGTAAATAGAACGTACCGATTCTTAATATTTTGTTTAACAATTTAGAGTTGGGGAAACATCATTGACACTTGACAGGTATTATTATGATTTTTTTTTTCAGTGATAATTTTTGTATTTTCCTTCTTTTTTTTATTCGTGAAACTTTGCTTTACCCACGTGGTATCGGTGAATTGTGAATATTATTTCGAAATTGTCTCAGAAGAAATCTTTTTATGTTTAGTTCGCTTTGATCTAGGTAGAAGAAGAAAAAAAACAACTCCCACCGATCCTAACTTTAACGGTCAATTCATTACTGCTTCAAGATTTAATCAATGAAGATATTTTAAGTTGTCATTTCTTTTCCATTCTCCAAATAAATGTGTTCGGTGATTTCTAATAATCAATCTGGTCTGTAATAATAATTCACCTTGAACAATAAATTAAATTTTACACCTTAGATTTATTTAAAGGTAAAGAAAAGTTTGGAACAAGTGTTTCTCCTTCCTTCAAATCTACAAGGAAAAATATAACCTAATTAAACTTATTCACTTTACAGACGGTTTTAATATACAACACATGTCACGAAGTATATGGCATTTAAGAATTTAAGTCTCTTATTGTGGCCTTTCAAAACACCATGTGGCCGCTTGAGCGCACTTGCGTTTTTTTTTTAAATTAAAAAAATAACGCAACAAACAAAACAACTACAATTTGGACGTTGAATTTCAAGAAACCGTGCATTTTTCGACTAAATAAGATTTCAGAAAGTTTTTTTTCCATGTTGTATTTTCTTTTTTAAATAATGATGAAAGATTTCAAATACTCTTCATTGCCCTGTTTTTTTCATCACATTTAATAAAGAAAATACAACATAGAAAAACCGAAACGAAAAAAAAAAAAAAAAATTATTTCATTTTCGATTTGTGCAAAAAGATAATTGGTAACAAAAACTTTTATATTATTTTATTTATAAAAATATTTTTTTTAATAGTGAAATGCCTTTAAAAATCAAAAGGTACACATGTTCTTATTCGTATGTAGCGCCAGTAGCCGGACACTAACCAAACACAAACAGGAATTAACTTATTATTGTAAATTGCATTAGATTTATATATTTTGATTCTATTTCATTTTAAATCCCGTCTAGTTAGTCATTTTCGTCTTTAAAAACAAAACACGACCGAAATGTCCAAGCCGAATTGTCCTAGATTCATTTGGCGCCATTTTAACTAACCTAAGATCACTACTACTACTACACATGTTTATGTATTACCTCGTGTCTTTGCGCCACTCTCTCTCTCTCTACACGATATCTCCAAAAGTTTTCGACGAATTTCAACGGAATTTCGTGGAAAGGTGGGCCACGATGTGAGGAAGAAGTGATTAAATTTTAGGGTGAATCCATTGGCGATCGATTGAGTTGGTGTAACACGACGGCGTTGGCAGCAGGTACGTGCTCTGACTTTTTTTGAGTTGTTGTTACTGTTTTTTTGGCGTTAATCCTATTAATTCTAGAGACTCGATTTTCAACAACATTAAAGTTCTCCTCCTCCTGTCAAAAAAACAACAGATTTTGTTTTGATAAATAATCCCAAAAAAGGCGATCGATGGTCGCTTGATTCAGAGATTTATTTATTTGTGTCACGTGGTAACAGTTTAGTGCAGGGGGAATCCCGGTTTTTGCTGCCCAACCCAAAGAAGAAGAAGAGGGGGGCAAGGTCTATTTGTTTATTTACTTTCTAAGTCAATACCCGTGAAAAAAAGTTCGCGGATATATTTGAATTTCTATGAAACGATTTTTCAAGGAGAAAAAAAAAATAGTGGATTTGATTCAGTTGAAGAAGAGTCCATAGTTTCAAATGGTGAGTAGTAGCACATTTTTTACCCATGAGCGGAAGAATCCAGTGTTACGGACAGGGACAGCAAACCAAGAAAAAAGCACACTGTTCATTAGAGTAGTAGATTTTTCATTTTTTTTAGTGCGGCACAAATACCACGTGTATATTGTTCACCCGATCATTAACCGAATGTAAAACATTTCTAGGTGTGATATAGTGGATGATGATGGGCAAACAGCTAAACTTTAATAAACAAGAAATAATCAATAATAGTCCAGTCGATCCAGCTGATGTTTTGGTTGTTGAACCCCAAACAAATTGCTTACTACTACGGTTCTTCAATGGATTATTATTGACCATGAGTGTCGCTTTTGATGACAAGTTTACTACGATCTGCTTGGTGGAAAGGGGTTAACAGCCACCATTTTGACTTTAAGCTGACAATTGCCGAAATCGAAAAAGTTAGGGTTAGGGGAAATGAAATGTTATTGTCAATATCTCATAGATCGCAAGACTCAATATGAACAAATTACCCATCATTCTTTTTGTTAGAATATCAGCTTTAAAATGATATGTAGTCACTGTTGCCAACTCCAAAAATATAGTTTGACTGCTAAAAAGCGCTAGATTTTTTTCCAAAAAGGCCAAAATGTTTTAGGCGTTAATTTAGCGCTTTTTACACTGACGAAACGCGCTAAATCGGCAACGCTGACTTGGATAGAGTTACTCATTTCTCCTCAGCTGAGTTAAGAAGCCTATGTGTGTGTGTGACACTAAAAATGGTTTTAAAAAATAAAGTGAGAAAATGGCCAAAATGTTTAAGAGCAAACGCGCTAAATCGGCAACACTGGGGGAAGTTTTATTGTCAATATCTCCGTAACAAATTACCCATTATTCTTGTTAGCATGTCAGCTTTAAAATGATATGTAATAACATTTGTAGGGTCAGGAGAGGTCAAAACGTCACAGGAAGTCGGTTGTGTTTCAAATTTTAAATTTGCTACTTTGAGAGTGTTATGAAAATAATTTTGTAGGATTATGTTACTTACATCGTCCTGATGTTTTGGGAAAAGTTTGAAAAAAATCTTGCCACTCTATTTTGAATATGTTTGGGGTGTTAATTTACTGTGATGTTTACCTGTTAAAAGTCATTATATCACAGCAGAATGATTTCAGACAACATAACAGGTGTGGAATCCATACATAAGTGGCCGTGCACAAACTATTTTTAAAAAGTTGATATTTTCATTATTTTTAGAGCTACAATCCTCAGTTTATTTATTTTGAAGCTTGAACATTCTATGAATCATAATACAGTGTTCAAGATTTTAAAAAACTGAGAATTGTAGCTCTAAAAATAACGAAAATATCAACTTTTAAAAATGGTTCGTTGGGCATTTATCATGCGCAGCCACTCACATATTTTCACAGTAACGTCAACAACAACAATCAGAACATGAAATTGATATTTTATTCATCCCCCCCTACCTGTTTCGTCATTTCAAGTCCTAATCAGTTAGTTAAAATATGAAAAGATAAATCTAGTTGTCAGTACAATATGTGTCCTTAAACAAAACATTAACGAATGAATAGGTACGTAATCATATAGCCACTGAGTCTAAAGATAATATTTCAGATTGGTCAGGTGAAATATTGTTCATTTGAACCTGAATCTTAAACAAAACAATGAAACTTTATAAAAGTTTCCAGATGCATAAATCTGTCAGTCTCTAGCAAAAATGTCTGGTGGACACAAACAAACCAAAAAATCCTTACCTTACTGTAACTACAGCCCAGCTCGTATTCGTGGTGAAAGAAAAGGTTTAACGCTTCTTACTGGTGTACATAAACGATCTTTATTACAATGTGTTAGTACAACTTTAAGTTCTGTACCATGAGAAAACTACAAATACAATAATAAAGCTGTGAATTAGGCCAAATACATATAAACGGTTAACATTGTAAATCGACATACATAACGTTTACATTTGAACGTAGAAAACTGCAAATACAATAATAAGGCCGTGAATTTATGCGAAATACACAAATACATATAAACGGTTAACATCGTAAATCAACATACATAATGTTTACGCTTGAATGCAGAAAACTGCAAATATGATGATAAGGTTGTGACTCAGGCAAAATACACAATACATATAAATGGTTAACATCGTAAATCGACATACATAACGTTTACATTTGAACGTAGAAAACTGCAAATACAATAATAAGGCTGTGAATTAGGCGAAATACACAAATACATATAAACGGTAAAAACATTGTAAATAACATACGCAGCATTTGAACACACAATCACTCAATAGCTACAAATAAAGAATGAGTTCATTGTTTGGAGTGGCTATCTAGTTCAAGATGTATTGTACTAGAGCACAAAAGTTTGAGATAAAGGTAAAAACTCTTTTCTGTTACCGTAATTCACCTTTGCCAGTTTGTAGCTTGTCTTAGGGCCCTGGTGTCGTGATCGATGAGGAGAAACCGTGTACTCCTGGCGGGTGATTTGCAAGACTGCCTGGAGGAGTCTCACAGTGCCTTAATATAGGCCAAGAAAAATGTGTGTGCGCTGAACACATGTTTTGGATTAACCCTGGAGTCACAAGATCAAGTTATTCTGACCCCGGCTTCGGCGCAATCAAATCTGGGGTCACCTTTTACGGAGGAAAAATGTCTATAAATTCACCCGGGGGGTCCCTGGAGACTTCTGATCCTACTTATATTCCTACTTATATTCTCATTAGTGGGGACAAGGCCGGGCGAAAAACGTCTCTCTCCATCTGTGGAGATCGTTTCCCTATCTTGAAGCGCGCACGATGGCACCTGGACCACTCCCCACCCCAACTTTTCACTTCTGGACACCTGGTTCCTTGCAAATCCACCCTTCTCAAATTATATGTGTCTGGCATCAGTTACACTTACCAATGATTAACATGGATCCTGGTAACTCAAACTGTGTGTACTGTGTTATATTAGTGATAAATAGCCAGTAAAAATAACATTACACCCATCATAACATTTGACCAGTCACTTTGGTACAAAGCCATGATTATTATTGAATGAGAACCAAGTTCCAGTCCTCTGAAATCCTTTGTCTTAAGACTTGGAGGGCTCCCACACACAGATGAGCTTCCTGGGTCCTATAGGCCACCTAATGACGGCCTCTGGCCTGCAAGAAGCTTTTGAACTTGGGTATACTGAGAACATAGTGAAGCACATGCTGAGTGGCGAGGCTATTGCAAGAGCCATCTGTGTACACTTCTAAGTTTCTGATGCTCTGAAAACCTATGATATTCCTGTACCGAATCTAGGACAGTTTGGCTGCAAATATTTCTACCCCGGACATTTCAGCCGTGTTTTGTTTTTAAATGACTAACTAGATAGGATTTAAAATGAAATAAAATCAAAATATATAAATCTAATGCAATGTTGAAAATGGCCTAAACAGCTGAAAGATTTGCATCAAAAGACATACACAAGACAGAACTACGTTCATAAAAAAGTTGATTTTTTAAACTTTAATGTTTTTAAAAAAAAAAATTTCGAATTTTCAAAATTTTAACTTTTATAACATCCAGAACACTGAAATTGAAAATAATTTTCATTTTCATAGTTTATTGTAATGCAATTTACTATAATAATAAGTTAATTCATGTTTGTTGTTTAGTGTTTTATAAATCTCTTTTTCAACTTTTTGGAGCTAATTTTTGTTAAGCTTTTTTCATTTAATTATAATGTTTTACGTTTAGGATCTTACTGGGTCAAATATTTGATTAAAAAATAGAACAACATTTTTTAAATAGGATGTACCACTGACTCTTAGACAACAATAACAAGTGAACCATGTGTCTCCGTAAAAGCGCCTCGAATTTGTCAATATGAACAATAGACACCCAGATATATTTGTATTTGAAATGTTTACAATGAGCAAAAAGTTGAAACGTGAAAATTTGCATCAGAAATTTTGGCAATCTTTTGTTCTAGGTAAGTGTGAAATTCTAACAATCATTGACAAAATCAACTACAGATACACAAAATAGTCCATATTTTGACTGGACTATAAAGCAAACTAGATGCTTGGTATAATCTGAAGCACATTCAAATATGGGTTACGGTACATCCATAGCTGGTAAGTTAATCGCAGGGGATTTCATAGCAGAAATGGCAATTTCTTAGCCACTGTTTATAGCCAAAATGAAATGATAAAACTCAGGTTCATCTGGTGTCGCTAATTTTTACAATGTTATTCAAAGCTTTTGAGGGCAATAAGTAAAATAAAATCTTTTAAAATAAACTCATGCTACAAAGTACACTAAGAACAACAAACAGAGGTCACAGTCACACAGTTGGTATTAGAGACAGATTTATGACATCAAGATCTGTTTCATACAGGAACTAGCTTATACCACAGAAATGTAAACATTTCTAAAATACACACACCTTAAATGCCAACCCCTATTAGGCATATGACTCAAAGGTCGCATTTTATAGTGGCTCATCATCATCCAGAAATAGCCTAGGGTCACTCTATCCATCATGGTTGCCAGATATGTCCGATTTCGCCCTGTATGTCCGAGTTAAGGCCCCACTCAGCGTTGCCAACTTTGATATTTTATATCTAAATTTAGTTTTTGTTGTTTTTAGATATCGGATTTCAGTTCTAGCCACTTTTAGCTGTTTATTTTCATTATTGTGATTATAATCTAGCTGCTTTTAGCCACTATTAGCTATTTATTTTAATTACTGTGATAATGATCTAGCTGCTTTTAGCGACATTTTATATTTATTTTCATTATTTTGATACTAATCTAGCAACCACTATTAGTTATATTTAGCCATCTTTTTTTTTTCTGTCCAAATTTGACAGATTTGGAGCAGGGTTAACCAAGTTTGTCCGAGTTTGAGAAAGCTAATTTGGCAACCCTGTGTTTAGGGTTGCCACTAAAGTTTTTCAAATTGTACTAGAAGAAAACGAATGTAAAGTGTACCAAAAATTCGTGAAATTGTACCAGATATTTAAAATGTATCGGAAGAATTTACCTTTTGTTTACGGTCGGCATAATTAGGGTAGGAACAACCGTAGAATTAGATAATCATGACAGAGGAATACATTTTTTTAAAAAGTTTTATTTAAAAGAACCTTTTTTATATATACACAACATAACATGGTTGTCACTGTCAGATAGTTGGAAACGTTTCTGGCCAAAACACGTCAAAAATGGACAAATGCCAAAATTGTTTATAAGATCAATTGTTTTATTTTTATTGGATGAAGTATTGTAAATCATTATTATTTTTAATATTTACCTTCATCTTGATTTTTTTTCAGTTGCCTTTTTATCGCAACTCTACAGTGACGACTTGCGATTATAAAAACTAAATGAAAATGAAGGTGAATACTAATAGAAAAAAAATAATGATTGTTTATAAAACATTGCAATACTGAAATACACCCCAATAAATAAGAACTCATTAAAAATCCTACTGCAAAAAAGGCCAAATCTGGCCAAAATGGCAACCCTGTTTTAAGGCTCGTTATTGCGGAAGTAGAAATAGGATTTATTTATTTAAGTTGCAAATTTAGCCGAAATTTATTTTATGACTGATCAGTAAGTCAAAGTCACTCGCAAAACGGAAATTATTTCATAGTTAATTGAAATCACATCTCAACAAAAACCTTTTTAGTGACATATACGAAGCATCTGGACTGGAGGTATTATAACAAATCCCCTTTTAAAAATCAATTGTTAGTGAAATAATCGTTATAGGAACAAAAAACAATTTCTTCCTAAAGTAGTAGTAATACGGTATAAATTTGAATTGAATCTATTGTTTAATTTTGATTGAATCTAGTTTAATTTTGATTGAATCTATTAAAGGTTTTAATTTTGATTGAATTTATTAAAGGTTTTAATTTTGATTGAATTCATTTATTGATGTTAATTTGAATTTATTGTTTAATTTTGACTTTTGTTGATAATTTCTTTTAAATTTGACTATCAACAACAAAAAAACATATTTAAAAACTCTTAAAAAGGACTCAGGAGAGAAGGAAAAAAAACTTACCTATGAAAATAAACAAAATTTAGTCATGTGGCCCTTATAATTCCTAAACATTAAAAATGAAATAAAAAGAAGCCATGTGTTGTTTGTGTCATTTCGAAAGGATATAAATTGTTAAAAAGTATATGGCACTATCGGAGCAGTGGGGTCCCGATTAGAATGCGCCTTTTGAGGCCTTTAGTTCAAAGATCAAAGTGGAAACCATGTGACATATTATTCCCCTTTTCAATTTTAAACGTTATCATTTTTTTTTAAATTATTTTTATTTCATTAATTCTCTTATTTCTTTTTATTTGGGCGCCGTTTTTAACATCGAGTGCGCGAGGGTGTGAAACTTTACAATATCGGGACCATCTTCCTTACATTGTTCCAAATACGATCATAATAACGTTTAAAATTGGAAACTGGAAGTTAAATGCTAATGTTTCGTTGACGCGAGAACAGATACTACACTTGAACTAAAGGCCGCAAGAGGCGCATTCTGCTGCTCTGAGTGTGAATTGTTTTTATTTGTTCACTGTTTTTAACATCGAGTGAGCCAGGGTGTTAAATTTTACAATTGGGGTGACCTTCCCTACATCGAGCCAAATACAATCGTTAATATTGAAATGGTTCTTCGGACGGTTGAACTCCTTCTTGTTATTTGTGTTATAAACACGACGTCTCGGCCGGTCCATTCTTCGGCCTTCTTCGGGTGTAAAATCCGAGTGTGATGGGTTAAACAGAAATTATGCTTAAAGGTGGGTAGCCCTTATAGCACATGGCCCTGGTGTTTCTGTGTTTTGGGGCCTGAAACGTCGTGTTTATAAAACACAAGGAGTTCAACCGTCCGAATACCCATTTCAATATTAATGACTCTTCTCCCGAATAACGTTGTGGTTAGGTTCATGAAAAAGAACACTACTGTAACTGAAACAACGTTAAGTGAAACCGATTTAGTCACAATTATATAAATAGAGGTTATTTAATTTATTGTCGTGTAGGAATTTCGCTACTAACTTATTTCTAGTGAGAAAAATGACTTAATTCGCAATTCCACCAACAATATTTTTTATCATCATCAGATCAGCCGTTATAAGTCCACTGCTGGACAAAGGCCTTTCCCATCTCCTTCCATGACGACCTATCTTGTGCTAACCTCTGCTATGTCTTACCGGCAAACGTTTCTATCTTGTTCCTCCATCTTGTGTCTGGTCCTTTCCTACTGCGTTTACTGTCCCATGAGCTCCAATCGGTTAGCCCCCCCCCCATCATATTGTCATATCTCTTCTTGCTGGGTGACTAACAAGCAGCAAAAATGGAGATGGGCAATTTTTTTATATTATATCTTTTTTTCTCAACAACCTTAATAGAGGAGTTCCTGTCCTACTCTTTGATTTTGAACTAAAGGTCACAGAGGGCGCATTCCGATCGTGACCCCCACTACTACCTGACCATGATAGTGCCTCTTCTTTTTAGTCAATTCAATTGAATAAAAAATCATTTAAGTTTTTTAAAAAGTACAGCTTGTATAGTGCGGTTAATTTGTTCCAAATTGTACAGTTCAAAACCGCACTGTTCAAAGTCTTAAAGTGTTTTTGTTGTTTTTTGTTTTCAGTTTATGTCTAGTTTCATTTGTTTGTACAACAATACCGTAACCGTGCAACATCAAACCCCACCTTATTCAAGGCAATACAGGTATTTATTAAATAAAGGGGACGTAATTCTCCTTCGTCACCGAGTTTCTGGCAGTGTTGTCGGTTTCGCGCTAGATTCAGCGTCTTTCTTGTTTTGGAAGTGCAAAAAGCGCTAAATTAGCGCGTTTGCGCATAAAACATTCTGGGTCATTTCTGGCTATTTTTGACCATTTTTGGGTTGTTTTTTTTTAAATTACCGCTTTTTTGCAAGCGCGAAAATATTTTGTTGGTTTTCAACTGGCACTTAAAATATGCGGTATTTATACGAATCACTTTTTAATGACACAACACCAGGGGCGGATCCAGG
>VCCN01003888.1:4685528-4698743 GCA_006491835.1 Architeuthis dux
AAACATTCAAAGGACTATTGTGACCTGGAGAGAATTACTATCAGGAAAATAATAGCACCGCAGTACGGATGATATATGAATTTAATTCAAATATTTTGATGATTAGCTTTCAGTGTTGTTTTTTCTTTTCTTTTTAAGGCATTTGAAAACAATTACAAAGTGGAGCTTGTTGAACCAAACACGAATTGGAAATTCAGTGCAAGGAGACTTTTTGAGTAAGCTATGCGTCTTTTTAGTTTATTTTGAATCAGCATTTTCTTGAAAATGAAAGATGTTTATTTCAGATTTTGTCTTCACTTGTTTCATGTGAATATTGTGTTTAAAAGACTTCTTTCTATACATTATAAAAATTCTTCAGATTTAGAAAAAGATTCAACCAGGGTCAGAAAACACTTCTTCTCAAGCAGATCCACTCCTATCTGGAATTATGCTATCAGATGCCAGAGTCTCTTCTCCTAATATAAACATTTTTGAATCCAATCTTAAAAAGAACTCGGCCACCAAATGTTTGATTATGATTTCTTGTACGAGGGTTGACAAAAAGTAATGCCCGTTCTTCTTTAATTATAACTGATTTAATAGTAGAAGCACACAAAGAATACCAAAATTGTTAACTATTTATAAGTTAATAGGATTGTGTCCCCCTTCATGATTGGCTGTTTAGAGTATATCAAGGTAGATGGCTCTTGAATGGCAGTGATTTATATAGTGCTGGGATATTAACCAATCAGGGCTGGCCTTGGGGTGCCACCATTGTTATATTAGCTTCCCACTTTGAGGGAAGCTGGCACTTTTCTTGTTATTGGATATCGGTAACAAGTTCTTTGCTAAACAGTTTCTCACTAATTGTAGAAAGATTTGTGCCCACCTATGGTCAGCCTTGTCCTGTGTATAATTTTTTTTTTTTTCATTGATTACTTGTTTTTTTTTGTTGTTTTTTTTTGCTGAAGATGTTAATATTTGTGAATTTTTATTCTATTAGAAACTGTCAACATAGATCTCTTCAGTTTTTAAGTGATTCTGACTGGCTATGTATGTATTGCACATACAGACCATACCAATGGAGCTAGAGGGTGAAAAATTTAAACATTTAGTCTTTTGTTTTTAGAAAATTGCACGCAAAATAAGTTGTTGTTTTTTTTTTTTGGGGGGGGGGGGGTCAATTTACAATGTAAGCTTATGCTAAATTGGTCCCTTAGTTTGTTTTTTGAAAATTCAGACTTTTTAGTAATCACTGCCCAACAGAAATGACTTATTCATTGATCATCCCTTTTTCCAATCTTTTTAATTGATCACCCCCCCCCCACACACACACACATACACTACATGCTGCCAAAAGACATTAGTCACATGACTGTTTCTATTGAGTGTCTAACCAGGCTTTTTTTATTTGTTAGTCATAATATCCATGGAGTAAACTTGAGTAAAATCCAAGATATGTTGTCTCGCTATGAAAAGAATGTGACAATCCAACAATTGCTGGGTGTCAGGAAGTCACAAAACGAAAACTCTAACGCTGACAGGTAAGAGATTTAACTCTAAAATGAATATAAAAATTTGACTCCCCCCTACACAGAATCCATAATGGCCCCTGCTGTATTGCTCATAAGTATTTGAACAAGCACAAAATCTGTTTTCAATCCCTGAGATTGCAGGGGCCATTATGGATTCTGTGTAGGGGGAGAAAAAATTAACTTACTAGTTTGGCACCCCTATAGCAATGTAAGTTCACATTTTTAATCTCCTTGAAAAATTCTGAACAAGATTTTAGAAGGATAGAAACAAAAAACTTGCTTTTTTTTCCATTTAACAATTTAATTCTTTAAAAAAAAACATTTTCCAGAAATTTAGCTTTCAAAATCACAAAACATGACTAAATGCATCCCTTGGTATGTTGCGTAATGTTCCTGTTTTTAACTCTCAAATCCAAGCATTTAGGAGTAAAATGGCTGTATGTTCAAATACTTATAACAGGTACTGTGTGTATATATGAGCTCTATTATTCCTCCCACTTGATTTTAATCTTTTTTTCTCTTTGTATTCACCAGGAATACACCAAAGGATGGGAGAAGATCCCACCGTCAAAGAAGAAAGAAAAGTGATCGTAGCAGAGACACAAACAATAACAATAGTAATAGTGATAACCACAGCAGCACCTCCCCACCAGAGACGCTCAAGGCTAAGGCTTGCAAGACCGGGGAGAGGCTCCCATCTATTCCCGGGGAGGATCAAGAGTTCTCTGCTATTCCCAGGGTGGATCCAGATTTCACCGCTTTCCCCAGGAAAGATCAAAAGTTCCTGGCTACTCCCCATGCGGATCAAGATTTCAGTGATCCAGAATCTTGGGGATCTGATGAGTGGTATGAACCACAAGCTCAGAGGCTTCCCAAGAAGACGGCAAAAATCCAGGATCAAAATCAGGATCAACTCTCTGATAGTGAAAGCTGTGCTGAGAATTTTCAAGCAGAGGTGTTAGATATAATGCAGTCTTTGAACAAAGAAAAGCCCGTGGGAGTAGAAGACTTGGCTGTTTTGGCGTTGAGTTGTATCGAAAAATTTGGCAATGACGAAATTTATGAAATAGCGAGTTTAGCCACAGTAGAGGGTTGTCAAAAAAAAAACGAGATTTTACAAGAAAACTTTGAAAGAAAATTTTTGCAGAAACCTTACGATCAAGGTTTCAATCCTTCGACAAGGGATGAAGATGAATCATCACTTGTTGCTCGTAGCATGGAATCCCTAAAAGAGTCTCCCGGATCCTCAGCCCCCGAAGACTTTGAAGATATCTCTCCAGAAGAGCAAAATGAATTTTATGTTAACTTTGCCATTCAGTCAGATTTTACAAATCTTCTCACTCAGATGTTTGAACCCATTAATAATTTGAACGTTCAAGGTAAAAATAACTCTTCTTTTTTTTTAAATTTTTTAAAAATTTTTTTATTTATTGTTTTTATCTCTTTTCTATTCTGAAAGTATTATTATTGTATATCCATCTTGGTCCATGGGAGGAAAAGCCTGAACTTGGAGAAAAAGGAAGACTCGAAACTTGGTTTATAAAAATATGAGGATATATTTTTATTCCATCAAATACATTGTGCTGTGGTGGAGAATGAAGAGTGGGAGAGCGATAACGAGAACCGACAGACTGTCCCCAACGGGGAAACTGTCCCCATGCTCCTTGGCCCAGTTGCTCTCTGCCTCTCCCTGGCTTCCAAGGGCGCTCTGTGTCTCTCTGCTCTTCCGTGGGCCTCTGTGTCACTTTTATTAGGTTCGAACGCCCACACAGAATTTCCAGCCCGCCATCTGCAGTCAGGGCTCAGTCAATATCCTGTTTATGACATTTGAATATCCAGCGTGTCTGTTTCTGGCCCCGGACACCTTGCAGTTTGCAGTTCTTGTCAATATCCTGTTTATAAGTTTCACACCTGTGGGGGTCAAATCTGTGATCCCCCACCCACAGCTGCCTAAATATCCAACATTATTTGCTAATGGTACTTTATGATTTTGCGGGTTGGAACATAAACAAAAATAAATCCCTTGCGAAATATTATCTCGCCATTCCTGAAACAATAAACGTGCTGAAGAATTCCGTCATATTAGAATAATGACAGTGTTCTCAATTTTAATTTCAATTTCATAATTTTTTATTTTAAAATTATAAAGTTTGAATTTGAAATTTAATACAATTTACCCGAATGTAAACTGAAATAATAACTGTGCCGAAGAATTCTGTCATTGAAATACTGACATAGCGTTCCCAATTTTAATATTAATTACATAATTAAAAAAAAAAAATATTTATAGTTTAAATTTGAAATTTAATACAATCCAACCAAATGTAAACCGAAACCAAACCAAACAGTGCCAAAGAATTCTGTCATATTAAAATAGTTCCACAGCGTACTCAATAGGTGCTCAAACAAATGCTGTGGAACTGATGTGCACACACACTAAAGGAAAAAAATAATGTCTGCCTGTGGTACATTCTAGTATGCTCCCTCATACAATTATTAGTATTAAATAAATTATTAATATTAACTCTTGAAGTCCTAAAGAGCATGATTATCGCACAAGTCTTTCCTGCAATACTGCCAATTTTCACAACAATCTGTCCACAAGTAAAGACACTATAAAAGTTTGAATAAACAAACCATTTTTAGTCATTTTCTGCTCAATCATTACAGGACTGGGCTCTAAATAAATTATTGTTTGCTTTGTAGTTTTATAATAAAATGATTGTTTGTTTTGTAAAAAGTTGAAAAGCAAAGAGAATTTAATGAACATGACAAAATTATCTTCAGCACGGTTATTCAGCGTTACCACACGTCCTGGAAAATAGTTGACCAATTTTCCAGTCCTGGAAAACACATGGAAGATGAGATTGTTTTGATTAGCGGCACATAAACCCTTGATGGGTCATTTAATGTTGAAATTTTTAAAAATAGTGTCTTGCAACTTTGGTGAAAGGTTATTTTTTTTAACGGGTTTTTCCGGTTGACTGAACACACATGACCAATTTTCCAGTCATGGAAAATGAGTAAATCATTTGGAACAAGATCATCTTCTCTCTCCTAACTATTAGGCATTGGTCAATATATTTTTATTTCATAAGATACATTGTGTTGTGGTGGAGAATGAAAAGGGGGAGAGAGACAATGAGAGCCAACAGACTGTTCCCAACAGGGGAACTGGCCTTGTGTCGTGTCTCTCCGAGGGCGTCCTGTGTATCTCTCCTACCCGAGGGCATTGCTCTATCTCTTTTATCAGGTTCAAACGCCCACACTGATTTTCCAGCCCCCCATCTGCAGACAGGGTCAATATCCTGTTTATGACCCCCGGAACCTCTGATGTGTCTGTTTCCAGTATAACTTTGTTGTCGTTGATATCCTGTTTAACTTTCAGCACCTGTTGGGGTCAAATCTGTGACCTCCGCCCACAGCTGCCTAAATATCCAACAATTCAAATTAGTTTTGTTTTGTGTATTACTAGGCTCATTATTTTCCATAGGGAGCTACATGTTATATTACCCTTAAATTCATTAAGTCAAATTATAAACTTGCCTTGATTTCTTTCCATAATGATATAAACAATTTCTAAAGACTTGATGTTTCGCATTATCTTAGATAGGAATTGAATATTATTAATCACCGCTCCCCACAACACTGGTTTATTGCTGGGTTTAGGTTATTCATGTATTCTGACATTTATATGGATCTATCTATGTATCCAGACTTGCGACATGGACTTCGCCCAGCCCTAACCATTCATAGTAGAAACAATGAGTAGGGAAAATGCAGCACTACTGGTAGTCATGAAAGTGCTCTTCAACACAAAAAAGTTGGGGACCCCTGAGCTAGATTATCACTGGAAATGTCCTGGGAAAGTCCTGGAAAATGATCTCTAGAAAAGAGTGGGAATGCTGTTATTGTTTTGGGTAACATCGAGATATGTTCCTTTTTGTCCTTTTGGCTAAGATCAAAGTGTAGTATCTGTTCTTCAAGACTTTCATGGCTTCGAAGTTCGGAGAACCACGGCCTGCAAAGGCTCCTTATCGCATGCCAGGATTCGTCCTGAGAGAAGTTGCATATCGAAGCCATTAGGCCGAGAAGCAGAGCAGGCTCTTGCCCGGGATTCGTCCCAGTATTCGTCCTGAGAGCTTTTGCACAGGATTCGTCCTGTAATCACTGACCAGCTTATCCCAGGTCCGCATGACATTTGTCACAAGGACTTGGGACCCCCCCCCTTCATCCTGCATGTTCGCGTGCAGGACCCCACCCTAAAAACAACCTTGTGTCAAATTTGCCGTCGTGGGGAGGCAAATAAGTAAAACATTGGGATGATATTTCACAAGGGATTTTTGTTTATTTTTGTCCTAACCCACAAAACTGGAAAGTACCGCTAAACAGATAAATATCTTTATTTTAGGGTTGTACTTTTTATGTATGCCAATTTTAAGGGAAGTAACTCTAGTTATTATTACAGGTGTCCTCCTTTATAATACGTGTGTTGGGTTACAAGAAAGCTGAATGCGTTATAACCAAGCCACAATAACTATGTGGTGGGTATGGACGATATACACAGTGAAAGATGGCTAACATCATAGTAAAAATTAAATGAATTAGACAAAAACATTTCAGTTGTCAATGAACGAAACCTTTTTTTTTATTAACTTAATAAAAAAAAAGTTTTGTTTATTGACTACTGAAATGTTTCTGTCTAATTCATTTCATTTTTACTACATTAATTACTTGGAAAATAACTTGTTATCCTGACTAACATTAAAGCTTTGGTATCTCATTCAGTACTTTAATTACTTAGTCACAGAGACATCAGTTCAACTATTAAATTTTCTTACTTCCCAATGATAATTATAAAGACATTTATTAGTTGAGAACCTATATTTGCCCACTGCCGGTGTGAGCGACTGCTAAATGACAGTATGATAATCAAATGATGGATGTGGGTTCAATCCACGCATGGAGCTCATTTCTTCTCATTCACATTTACGATTTGGGCAGCTCGTTTAGCAGTCTCTCACACTGGTGCTGGGCAAATATAGGCCCTCAACTAATAAATGTCATTATAATTATCATATTCTGTCGGATATAAAAATTATCCATCATTTGATTTCATACTGTCAACATAGAGAGCCACATTATAGTCATGCCTAAAATACGGACGTGAGAATGGAGAAGCCAGCAAAGTGTAGGATTAAAAGACTCCTGCCTACCCTGAGAGTTTCGTTAGCTCAATCAGTAGAGCAGAGACCTGCGTATAAGGTTGCTTCCAAGGTGGATGCGGGTTCGATCCCCGCACAGAGCTCATTTCTCTATTCACATTTACAATTTGGGCCACTCGTTTAGCAGTCGCTCACACTGGCGCCGGACAAATATAGGTTCTCAACTAATAAATGTCATTATAATTATCATATTCTGTCGGATATAAAAATTATCCATCATTTGATTTCTTACTTACCAATAAAATATACTAGGCCTTGGCCTTGTGGTGTCATATATATTTTACTTTAAAACCTTCCCCTAGGTCCAAAGAGTGTGCATGCCAAATTTGGTTAGGTGAATCAGACTTAGTATTATATAGAAATAGATGGAAATCAAATCATTATTATCAGGTGAGAGCCAACACAGACCCCCAATCTTTTTTTTACTTTTTTTCTTTTTTTTTCTTTTTCTTTCTCTTTCTTTTTTCTTTTTTTTTTCTTTTTCTTTTTCTTTTTTTCTGTTTCTTTTTTTCTGTTTCTTTTTTTCTTTCTTTTTCTTTTTTCTTTTTTGCGAAAAACAAAACATGTGAATCTTTCACACATATACAGCCTATTTGGGACCTACTGGAACTGTTTTAGGCACTGGGTAAAGTCAAAAGTTCTAAAAATGAAGTGGTTCAACTGAAAATTGACCATTGGGGGGGGGGCTCAATTTACAATGTAATTTTATGCTAAATTGGTACTTTAGTTTGTGTCCGGCAGAATTCACACTTGTTTTTTTGAAAATTCTGACTCTTTTAGTGATCACTGCCCAACAAAAGGCAAGAGAAGTAATTTATTCATTGATCACCCCCAACATGGCATGCAGGTTAAAGACATTGGTCACATGACAATTTATATTGAGTGATTAACCAGACCTTTGTTGTTTTTAAAAAAAATTTAAATCATAAATTCTACTGGTAGTATTTTCATCAAGGTAACTTAATTTTACCACCACCAATGCTTAATTTACAAGGTAAAAAGAAGCATACATGGCTGGCAGTGATTCATAATTTCCCTTGGAATGCTAGTTGACTTTAGTTTGTTGAAATTCAATTTTTCTTCTTTGCCCTTTCAGAAGCCGATCAAGATGGAAACATAAATCTGAAGTTGAACTATGATGATATGAAATGCCTCCATGAGACATTGTCCAAGATTTGTGCAGTTAAAAAAGGTACATTTATTTTATTTTTGAGATCAGTCCAAGCATCTGAGAGCGCACGCATATGCACACACATCAGGGTGTTAGCCAGGAATTTGATTTCTCCACCGTTTTCATATGATTGGGAAGTTTTCCGATGTCTGTATCTTTGTATTTTAAAATAAACAAAAAAAATGGCCATGAAAAATGGCCAAAATGATCAAAACAGAGAGCTTAATTGGGAAATTGGAATTAGGTTTCTATTGGGAATTAGCCATTAAACGACTAGTGAGAAAGCTGGCTAACACCCTGTACATATACACATACATACATATGCACACATTTGGACAAGAGTACTTGTTCATTTTCTCTGCTTAGGTGCATTTAATTAATAAAAAATTTCCCTTCACTTTTGACTAATTATATCAGTCCAGTTGGATATCCGGCGCCAGATATCCAACCGGATTGATATTCGGTACATCACTACTTTTGACCTGTTAAAGCTTGAAGAGTCTGGCAGCATTCACTTTTGTTTTTTGAAAATTCAGACTTTTTTAGTGATTACTCTCCAACAAAAGGCGAGAGAAATAACTTATTCATTTCCATTTTTTTAATCAACCCCAACACAGTATGATGACAAAAGATGTTAGTTACTTGACAGTTTCTATTGAGTGACCTGTTTTTGTTCTTTTTGCTGAAAGATATTTTCTAAAGATTTTTAAGCTCTTGGCTAAAATGCCTCTTTTAACTCTTAAATTCATGAACCCTTTGATACGATTCCTGTTGACAGTGGAACTCTTCTGTGTATAGGATAAAAAATAATGGATCTCTTCTATGAATTGAATTTTTAAAAATTAATGGTCAAAGGGAGGTAAGTTCAATCAGTAGTTATTTCCCTTGAAATGTTACAAATTTTTTATATTTGTGTTTGCAGGGATTGGTAGCTGTAAGAAGAAAAAGAATCAGAGCAAAATGAAAAGATCTGAGCGCCTCTATTCCCCGATGAGCAGCTCTTCCAAAGAAACTTTCATTCCTCCACCAGATTCTTTGAGTCAAATCATGAAAGAACAAGAAGAATCAATGTGTCAACTTGAGCAGAAGGTTCGGAAAGAAGTTTGATTGATTTCAGAATCTGGATACTTGGCAAAAATACTGTAATTGCAGTGTTTAAGTCAGATTTCTAAGCCTAAAAGATCTTTCGAAAACTAGGGGTCGACTTATATGGCGAAATTAAAATGTATTTTAAAAAAGTATAGGCCTAAACTGCAAAAAATCTGGCTGTCAACTTTTACGCCAGGTTGACTTGTATGCTGCAATTTACGGTATGAAGAATCATTAGTAACTAGTTTATAGAGAATATATGGATACACATTGCATTTTATATACGTAGATAAATAGAGATTTACATTGCAGTGAGCTTGGAGAATATGGTTCTGTTCGCCACAAACAAATTTTTATATTAGTTTTTGTTCTTATTAATCACTGCTACCCACAAGACCGGTTTAAACACTATTGCTGGGTTTAAGCTATTCATGTCTTTTGACATTTATATGTATCCGGATGTTGGCCATCCCAAACCATTTATAGTAGAAAACTTTGCACACACTCTTCCCTCAATGAATAACGAAAATGTTTTATTTGTTTTTTAAAATGTAAGATAAATTAGTTTGTGCCCGGCAGTGTTCATGGTTGTTTTTTGAATATTCAGACTTTTTACTGATCACAGCCCAATAAAAGGCGAGAGAAGTAACTTATTCATTGATCACCCCTTTTTCCAATTTTTTAATTGATTACCTCCAAGATGGCATGCTGTTTAAAGGTGTTGGTCATATGACGGTTTCTATTGATTAGCTAACCAGACCAGGGGGGGGGGGTAATCATGAATTTATGGTTCCAACTATACTGGTAGTATTTTCATCAAGGTAATTAATTTTACCCCTACCAGTGCTTAATTTACGTGGTAAAAAGAAGCTTAGTTACATTAATTTGTACAGGAATACCTTAACAGTACTACATCAAAACTGCACTATTTGAGGGAGGTATTCCTGTATACGCACATGCACACACACACACACTACATAAATATTTGCTTTGTGTTATCTCAATTCTTATTTCATGAAATTTTGTTTTAATAGTTGCAGAGAAACGATGATGCTTCAGCCAAAAAACTGAAAAAATTGTGTTCAAATTTTCCTGCGTATGATCCCAATGTGATTGAAGATATTTTTAAGGCAAATGAGTAAGTGTCCTTTACAATACATCATCCACGACTACTTTGTTGTTTTTGCCTATATCAGATATTATGCTAAAAAATGTTTAGAAACCATCAACCAAAACTGTCAACATAGGTCATTTTTCAAGTGATTTTGGCTGGCTAACACACACACAGGCTGCACCAATGGAGCTAGAGGGTGGAAAATTTAAACATTTACTCCTTATTATGTATTATCACAGTGGAGGAGGAGAGGGAGATAGTAGCTTAGCAAAAGATTTAGCCAGAGTTTTTTTGGGTTTTTTTTTTAGTATTCTCTCAACTGAAGGAGTAATGCATTTTGCAGTGAATTCTGGTACCAGCTTTTCTTTTCTAGATAAGCTATCCGAATCAATTAGCGTATCGTTTTTTAAAATCAAAGTGTGATATCCACGTGGAAATCGCTGCATTAAAATTCTGCCGACAAGCTCGACCTTTGACTCTAAATAGCCTGGTTGGGAATATATGCTTTTTCCAGATCGTGAGAACATTTTGGTTTGCTGGTGTTAACTTAATTACCAATTTTGTTAAATGCAGCCTTTAATTAAAACTAATTAAAAGGTGATGTATGTTGGATACTGGGGTGTCCTGGACTTGGATAGAAAGGAAACTCGAAGACATGCTTATAAAAATATCTGGACATATTTTTATTACACAACATACATCTTTGTCGGCCGGAGAGTGAAGAGTGGGAGAGAGATAATGGGTGCCGAGAGACCGTTCCCAACAGGGGAACTTGGTCTTATGTTTTCCCCAGCCCTAGGCGGTCTGCCTCCTGGCTGCCTGGGACAGCGGTCTTGGGCCTTCCGGCTGCGCTGATGTCTGTCTCTTCTTTGAGTATCGAGATTTCTGTCCGCCCCCAAGTTTTCTATTCGGGTCTGCTTTATAGGTTTCTCTAACGCCTACGCAGTGTCAATCACCAGTCCCCACATCTTGTTTTGAACACTGATGCAATATACCTATTTCCTAAGGTGATCAGGGTCACTTACATTTCCGCACAGGTGTCTGACCCCAGGATAACCTTTAGATATCATAACACACGCATAACGTCATACTTGTAAGGGTGTTATGCTTAACATCAAATTGGCAGGCATAGAAGGATTTTAGAAAAAGATACAAGACTAATTGGCAACTCCCACAATTTACCATAATTAAACCCTGCTTTTTAGCTTTTATGTTACTGTGTTAAATTTACACTCATAACTTACAGTTTGTACTTTCAACTTTTACAGTGTATATAAAATCAACCAATTTATGAAAATAAGGTGCATGACGGAAATAAACAAAAGATGCTGTGAACAAGAGAAAAATCAATAAAAATAATCACAAAGTCCATCATTTAAGGGTAGAATGAAGAAATGACGGACTTTATTTCTTGAAAGTTGTTGTCCACATGTCGGAACGAGAGTTATTCTGAATTCTACATTTCATCCTTGTTTTGATTAAATTAAATTTTGATTACGGTATAATCTGAAAATTTGTGCTTTTGACTTTAATCAATTTTGGGGTCCATATTCTACATTTGATCCCAAATTGATCAGTAAGTAAGAGATTTCCTACTTTGTAATCTGCTAGTAGCAATAGTTCAGCCTTGAAGGAATTTTTTGGTGAAACTCAGGGCAGCCAATGAGATTCTAAGGAAACCCCTAGATCAGGTTCACAAAAACTCCAGACTCAAAAGAAAAAAACCCAGATTATAAAAATATCAAGTTTAAGTAGAAATATAACTGTTATTTTACTTATTTTTATTTATACGTAGAACACAATCAATAATTGCTCCTCCTCTTCTTCAATTCCTCTTGTAAATGATTTGTTATTTTCTTTCAGTTTTTTAATTCTTTCCAAATATCTTTTGCTTACAGCTTTTGTTTGTTTATGTAGAGTTTTCTTAAGGTCATTTGACATGCCCGAAAACAAAGTCAAAACACACGACACAGCTCGTGTGCAGGAGTTCATGGAGATAGCGCCAAATGAATGCACTAAAGAAGTCAAGACACATGTGTGCAGAAGTTCACTGACATAGTGCAAAACCAAATGCGCTGAAACCAGTCAGGAACAAACAATCCGGTAGACTGTCACTGGATGTACACCGCCGAGTGCGAAATAGGCTGACACACCATCTAACACTGTTACGTTTCGACAATCTCTCTGCAAAGAATTCACTCACATCCATGTTCTCTCCTGCGCTCTTAAGTAGCTGGCAACTTTTCACGTATTCAAATTAAGCTGGCATAACATAAGGGCACCTCACTCACTGCTGTTCTGATAAAAACCACTCTCCATGCGCACATGCGTTTCATTTACATTGCAAATGGCAGCATTTACAGCATGCATATAAATGAGGATGTTTACTTTGAGGTATCGTAATTGTTTCTTTGTCACAATTTATTTATTTGTTTTTCCAGCTACAACATGCACAAAACCTTGGCTGTCTTACAGGGTCATCCCCAGGATGATGCAATCGACTGGAGATTTGATTCCAATACTGTCCCTACTGCACCTAAAGTAAGTTGTTTTATTTCTCAAAACATGGGAAATGAATAATGTTGAATACAGGTTGAACCTCTTTCTCTAGCTTGTGACCTGGCCATTGCCGTACTACAGAAATTTACCTTTAAGAAAATTTGCTCCTTTAAATCATATACAATAGACGATCCTCTGACCCATAGTACTTATACAAACTCTTTACAAAAGTTCCTTCATCTAATCTTTTCAGTAACTCCACATTTTCAAGCATAGATAATGTTTTATGCTTACGCTTTTTAGCACTAGCACCATCTTCTGTGTCTTTTGGATAACATCCTGAAGGGCTAAAATGAAATTAACAGGACTGTGTGACCAAAACATTTGGCTGCAGTGTAAACAAAGTTTGGCGTCTTAATGCTGCTAACAGTGCCGCCCTGGTGACAGATTCACAAACTAATAACCACAGATCCAAAACGTGGTGGACCACAGAATGCCTGATTAAAGAGGTTCTACTCATATAATTATTTTGTAACAAACTGATTATTTTCCATAAAATTCTATACTTGTACCAAGTGTGTGTGTGTGTGTATATGTGTGTAT
>VCCN01003888.1:4733939-4746231 GCA_006491835.1 Architeuthis dux
AAAAAAAACACCAGTTCTGGTTATTCACTCAATAGAAACCATCGCATGACCAATCTCTTTTGGCAGCATGCCGTGTTGACGGTGATCGATGAAAAAATTACTTCTTTCACCTTTTTGTTGGACAGTGATCAATAAATTTTTCTTTTTAACACTCCCACACACAAAATAAGGGACCAATTTAACATAAACAGACATTGTAAATTGAACGCCTTACTAAAAACCTATTTTGGGTGGAAATTTTTAAAAAGAAAGAAAAAAAAAAAGAGTTTTTTCTAGATATAATAAGGAGTAAATGGTTAAATTTTCAGCCCCTAGCTCTATTGTTGCAGCTTGTATGCATGACTCATACATAGATAGATTGCCAGCCAGAACCACTTAACCTTTGCCGAATTGTGACCACACACTCCCACTCGGTCGGTAGAAGATATATACAAAAATATGGCTAGGAATCTGCTGTGCATATGACCAATAGGGTGCACATTTGTTGGCATAATTCTGAACTAAAATATTGCATTTGTTTTGCCGTAATTTCGAAGTAAAAAGCGTAGGTTTTTTTATAAAATTGTAAGAAAGTTGAACAAAAAATTCTAAAATCCAAAATGGACGCCATACAATGTCATCATATGCAAATTAGATAATAATATTTTTTCCAACATAATGTGTGCTGCCCTGTCAGTTGGGGCCTAGAATACGTCGACTGCATACCCTGCAGAGGGGTAACAGGAACCACCTGTTTTTGCACCAAAGTTGCAAAACTCTAGTTAAAACAAAACAACCTCTTACCAAAGTCGCAAGACTCTAATTAAAAAGAAAATAACCTTTTACCAAAGTCGCAAGACACTATTTTAGGGATTTTAAATTGATTTTGGTATTAAATGACCCATCAAGGGTTGATATGCCGCTAAACAAATCAATCAACCTTGTGCCACACCTGATCATTTCATTTCCGTATAGCCACCTTCCATCATGAACAGTTTTCCCTTTTATAGTCCTTCAAAAAACAAAATCAAATTAGGAAATTGTCCTTAAAAACTGAAGAAACCCATTTTGGCTATGTTGGTTGTTTTGGTTGACGGTTTCTAAAATCCCATTAAAACTATTTCCTCTGCTGAACGGCTCTTTTTGTAATCGGCTCTTGTGCAAACGCAGACTCCATGTTTGTTGCATCGGCTGCTTCTCCTCTTCTTCTGCTTTTCTGCCGGCATCTGTTTTCTATTTTCTGCATTCTCAATTGGAAAGTAAATACATAAACAGGTCTGGTTAGTCACTCAATAGAAACCATCATATGATCAATGTCTTTTGGTAGCATGCCGTGTTGGGGGTGATCAATTAAAAAAAAATTGGAAAAAGGCATAATCAATGAATAAGTTGCTTCTCTTGCATATTGTTGGGCAGTGATCACTAAAAATGTCTGATCTTTTTCCAAAAAACAAGTGTGAATACTGCCAGATACAAACTAAGGGATCAATTTAGCATAAACTTAAATTTTCAGCCCTTTAGCTCCATTGGTGTGGCCTGTAAACATGATACATGTATACATAGCCAGCCTGCCAGCCAGAGTAACTTGAAAACTGAAGACACCTATGTTAACAGTTTAGGTGACAGTTTTGGTTGACGGTCGCTAAAATACGTAAATAGGTTTCCTAGTTGGATGCACTTTATCTCTGTGTGTGTGTGTGTGCGTGCGTGCGCGCGCGGCTGTCCAATTATTTTCATTTTCTGTGCAATTTAAACAACACACATGGACGGTTGTCCGCTCAGATAGTGTAATGGTTAGGACGTCTGCCTCACACGCTGGGGGTCCTGGTGTTTGATTCCAGGTATGAGTATGGAAAACTCCTTATTAGGACAAATTTCCCTGTGCACATTCTAAGCTGTGTGATTAGGGTGGAAGTATCCCTTTGGTGGACTTGCATCCTGCCAAGGGGGTGGTCATAAAAACTTGTAGGAATAAAGTTCTGGTCTAGACCAGACTTCAAACTTGCAAAGATCCCTAAGCTGATGCATGCAATGGAAACCAGAATTTCATCACCGGCCATATACTCCGCTTAACTCTCAAATTCATATTTTAAAAATCAAATATTAAATCATGGGGAATAAGTTTTGATTGGTTACTTTCCCTGCACTTTTGGGTAATTTTAAATAAAATTTCAATTCAATTCACAAATGAGTTCCATTTTTTAATTTTTTATTTTTAAAAGAAATTCTATTCATTGAAGAGTTCCAGTGTGTTCAGGTGTGATTCCAAGTGGTTCACGAATTTGAGAGTTAAGAGATGAATGCTTTACTTTTTACATGGACGGATGCATTGTGTAGTAGAAAAGTCTTTCAAACGAGAGGACTGGAGGGCACAATGTCTCTTTCACAGGCACCTCTTTGGAGGGAACCTCTTCCTTACGACACCGGTAAACGCACTGTCTTCCTTTGAATATTTGTTTTCACGCCAACAACGTTCGTCAGACTGTAGCCAAAAGCGAATTGTTTTCACTCCCTCCACTCAGCCACTTATATCATGCCAAGGAGTGATTCAATTGCCCGTATGCGGAGTGTCCCAGCAAAACATAAGCGGGGAGCCCGGATGTTCCAACAGTGCCGCCACACAGTCTCTTCGGCTGTGGTTGGGCAGAGGGCTTGGGTTCGACCTTGCGGTCCGTACCGCCACCACACATTGGTTGCTAGATAAAATAGGAAAGTGTTTTTTAAAACTATCCGCATTGATTTAATCATTTAAATTAGTATCTTCATCCTTGTTGTTATGATCATTCATTGTTTCAACCAATCGGCTCTCCTACCTTCCTCGTGTATATGTTGCATGCAGTAATCTTCAAAAAAAAATTCTTTTTTTCTTTTAACGTTCATCAAATGCAATATATACAGACATGCCTTAGAGATATTACTGATTCGGTTTCAGACCACCACAATCAATAGTCTCACAATTTTGTTTGATTCCCACTGCATACATACGAGTTATGTTTACACTATACTGTAGTCTATTGAGTATGCAATAGCATTAGATCTAAAACAAGAAAAAGAACACTCTGTCAAAAACAATCTTTGAACGCATTTGGCAACATTTGTTTCTGTAATAAAACTATTTGTTTCAAATTGATTTTTAAAAAAAAGAAAGAATAATGTAAAGCTGTTAAGATACTTACAATATGAGATATGTTAAAAAAAATGTCTTAGCATCTTAAATTACCGACACATTCTTACATCACATTTTTTTATTTCAAGAATTTCGCCCCCTCTCTTCCCTTATTTTCTTATCAACATTTTTCAGATTGGTCTAAAAGAATGTAATTTTGGCATTCGTAGTACCTACCGAGGTACATATGTTGTATATCCATCTTGGGGGGGAAAAGGAAAAAGAAGACTCAAAACTTGGTTTATAAAAATATGATGATCTATTTTTATTGAGTAAGATACATCGTGCGATGGCGGAGAATGAAGAGTGGGAGAGAGATGATGTGAGCCGGCAGACTTTTCTTACAGGGAAACTGGGCGGTCTGTCTCTCTGCTTTTCCGAGGGTCTCTGTGTCACTTTTATCAGGTTCAAACGCCCACGCTGATTTTCCAGCCCGCCATCTGCTGTCAGGAGCTCAGTCAATATCCTGCCCATGACTTTTCAACACCTGGTGTGTTCCTGCCGTTTGGGTTTTCATTGATATCCTGCTTATAACTTTCAACACCTGTGGGGGTCAAAGTGATCCCCGCTCACGGCTGTCTAAATATCCAACACATAACTTAATTAAAAAATGCTTTATTGCTAAAAAAAATGCTAATCAGCATCTGAGCCTTCAGCCAGCCGTAATCTTTTTGCTTTGGTGCCTCGATGTTGATGGCTGCTGACTGATAATGAAAAAGATTGAAATGTTGCGAGAATTACCAAAATGTGATGCAGAGAGCAAATGCAGATGGCAAAATGGTGGCGATGGACTTTATCGCAGGATTGGCACAAACCTCCAAACGGGTCTGGTTAGTCACTCAATAGAAACTGTCACATGACCAACATCTTTTGGCAGCATGCCGTGTTGGGGGTGATCGATTAAAAAAAATTGGCAAAAGGGGTGTTCACTAAAAAAAAGTCTGAATTTTCAAAAAACAAGCGTGGATGTTGCCGGACACAAACTAAGGGACCAATTTACCATAAACATTGTTTTATAGACATAAGGAGTTAATGTTTAAATTTTCAGCCCTCAAGCTCCATTGATGCGGCTGGTACGCGCAATAGATAGCCAGCCAGCCAGCCAGACTCACTTAAAAACTGAAAAAACCTTCAATTTGTAAAATAAGCACAAAGCAAAGCACTTTATCAGCCACTTTAGATTTCAGCCTTATAGCCCACTTCAGATTCCAGGATTAGTATCCTGTTACAGCAATCCAATTCTGTGAAAAGAAATTAAAATTTTATATATTTTTTCCCCTCCCTAAATATCACAAAGAATTGTTGTTTTTCCCCTCTCGACTTCTGCCTTTTTGTGAAACTCCAGTCTAGATTGGAGTAACGAGAACAAGAACATTCCTCACCAAATTCAGGGGAGTAAACTCTTCACTGTTTGTCTATCATGTCACATTAAACCAAACCCATATATACAATTAACATTTCCCTACCGTGATTTGAAATCATGACCAAGTGATTGCTAGGTGGCTCTCTTGCCAACTGGGCTAAACTGACAAATCTTACATACCTACAAATTTATTTATTATACATTCACTACAACAGTTGCAGTAATCCTCTTCAGTTGGAACCAGGCTTGTTTAGTTACTTTTCCTGCTGCCTTCACAGATTATCTCCACACATTAAATAAACACTGTATATCAAATTTAATTTCATGGCTAGAGGCTAAACTTCTACTGTCTGTGTTTACAATGTAACCTCATGATAAAACTAAAGATGAAACTGAAATCCCTGAGTTCCCATGATGCCTTCTATCTTTCAACCAATCAATCCTCTTCCATTTTTCAGCCTGAGTAAATTGCAGCCAATAATGTAAGGCCCTCCCCTCAGGGCCTAATTCCTGCCCTTCCATATTCTTGCTATTTGCAATGGGAAGGCTTTGAATAATTTTCAACCAAATGGCCTGTGTTTATTGGTAATGGGCCAAACGAACAATGGAGTGATCCCCCTCTCAAGTACTTACATTTTGCTTTTGGCTCGTTACCAACATTTAATGTTTGCTTTGAAATTAAGATCTTTAGGGTCAGTCTGTTCTCATTGTGGTATTTCACATCTAATGGCCTTTTACGCCCAATGCATTCAGGATTTCTGTTGGTTGAGAGAAAGAGGGAGATTTTTTTTTTTTTTTTATCAATTACAAATATTATTGGATATTTAGGCAGCCGTGGGTGGAAGTCACAGATTTGACCCCCCCCCTCTCCCCGGAAGACAGACCAGGTGTTGAAAAGTCATAAACAGGATATTGACCCCGACTGCAGATGGTGGGCGGAAAAATCAGCGTGGGCATTCAAACCCGATAAAAGCAACACAGAGACCTTCAGAAAAAAAGCTACAGAGAGCAGCTGGGCCTGGGAGCACTGGGCCAGTTCCCCTGTTGGGAACAGTCTGTTGGCTCTCATTATCTCTCTCCCACTCTTCATTCTCTGCCACGACACAATGTATCTTATGAAATAAAAATATATCCACATATTTTTATAAATCAAGTTTCGAGTCTTCCTTTTGCTACAAGTTTAGGATTTTCCTCTCGCGGACCAAGAGGGCTATACAACAATATTTCTTTACTACTTACTACCCATAAAAACATTCACAGATATATTTGAATTTCTATTAGTTGAAATGTGTATTTTTGATTTCTTTCTGAAGTTAAAGAACATCACTTACCCATCACTAGAGGGAAGGGTAAAACCTTCTTGACCTCCAGTACTCTTCTTTTCAGTCATTTAGTCTTCTTTCTCTTTCTCTAAAACTCTTTCTCTGCTCAATAGGCAAAACCTTTATTTCATAACAACTCTTTGCCATTCGGTTCCAAACTAATGTATCAGTTTTGTAAGGTTGGTATAATGACAGATATTAACAAATTAAAAATGCAACAAAATACGTACTCACACAGATCCATTATTTGTACATATTTACAATGATCGCGGTCAACGACACACACGTGTGTCTTCTCCGATCTCCTAAAAACCAATATGGCTGCTTGTTCACCAGAACGTAAAACAGCTCCCCCCTTACCAGAAGTTGATAAGCACTCTACTGCCTAAAGGGAATAACTCAAAGTAATTACTTAACAAGTTTCATTGCCTTTCTGGCTGTCAGACCCGGGCAAAGGAGGGGGGGGCTGTTGGCATGGGCCTATGCTTTTGAGGGGGCCTACTCCAGAGACGTAGCAAGAGGTGGGGGCACATAAAGGATTTCTGAATGTGAAGAAGTGATAACCATCTTGAATAAAGTTGCTTGCTATTTACCTTTTTTATAAATCGTTCTAGTTGTTTTATTCTGTTCTGTTACTTGTTACTACATGTAGATGTACCTATATATAAATCATATGTATTTAGCAATGATTACTTAAAAATACTTAATGAGCAGTTTGAAATACAGCCTACATTTCTCATCTGGCCTGGGCCTATTACCCGCCCCTGCTGTCTGTAACATTTTATCTGCACAACCATTCTCGCTGCTGCTGCTGCTGCTCTTGTAATTGACTGCCCTCGTTTATTACCAGGCTTGAAATAACGACTAAATAACGCAAACTGACAGTAAATAGATTTTCTTGAATCCGCTAAAAGCCATAGAAACGATATCGCTCGGACTGTTTATTTGGGTTGACAGGTGGAGAGAGTTATTGCTGACTCCTGTAATAGACTTTGTATTTAGATCTTTAATCATTATCAGTAAACAGTTGTTCATTTCAGCCTTTTAGCTCATAAACAAGTTCCGAGACTGATGAGAAAATTTCCTCGACATAATCTTATTGAATACAATGCAGTCTCAAATATAATGGAACCCCCACTTTCTGTAGCTAAAAGTCAGTACTATATGTTCAAATAGTTCTTCGGACAATTGAACTCCTTCTTGTTGTTTGTGTTGTTAACACAACGTTTCGGCTGATCTATTCTTCAGCCTTCTTCAGGGGTAATATCCGAATGTGATGGAGTAAACAGAAGTTTTTAATTTCAAAGGAAGCTACCCTTATAACATAGGATTCGGGTGTTTCTTTATACTTGTCTTGTCGGGTTTTGGCCTGTTGAGCCGCGGAAGCCACAACATATATGAATCGTCCAAAGAACTATTTGAATGTTAATGACCTTTCTCAAAACTATAGAAAATATGTATATATGTTATTATTTCTTTTACACTCGAGTATAATGCTACCCCCCACAATTTTGATCCTGATTTTTTCATATTATATTTATCGTATTATAGTACATGAGTAAATACAGTATTTGAAAAGACTGTTGCTCCAAAAAGACTAAAGACGCTTTTTATTGGACTTTTCAGTGTAAATTTGTTCATAAAATCTGCATCTGCTCCTGTCACAGAAAGTGTGACAAGAAACAAATTGTCCTTAACACAAAAGTATTGGGTGGATATTCCTTTGTGGCACCTTAGTTCCCTTCTAAGTACTCTCAGCCTTGTCGGCTGGGGCCTAGAATATGCTGACTGCATCCCCTGCAGGGGCCACCTGTTTTTGCACCAAAGCCGCAAGACTCTACTTAAGGAAAAGTAACCTTTCCTAATGTCGCAAGACTCTACTTAAGGAAAAGTAACTTTTCCCAATGTCGCAAGACTCTAGTTAAGGAAAAGTAACATTTCACCAAAGTTGTAAGACTCTACTTTTTTAAATTTTAAACTTGTTTTGGCATTAAATGACCCATCAAGGGTTGATATGCCACTAAACAAATCAATCAATCAATCCAAGTACATCCCATAGGAATTCACACACTTATCCCAGCATCCCTTCCACTTTTCAAAACAGTTTGCAAAGTCCTCTTTTGGGATTGCCATCAGCTGCCTCGTTGCATTCTCCTTAATCTTGTCCAGTATCTGAAATCTTCTCCCTTTCAACGGCGAAAAGCAATAAGCAGGGACTGACAGACCTGGATGATGTGATATTTTGCAAAAAAAAACCCTTCATGAAACTTAAAGAATGACTCACTCGGTTATTGTGAATGAGACTGTCGCACAGTACACAAGCTCATTCAATGGCTTCTCACTGCTGACTGAATAACCCCATAGGAGAGTGTGTTCACGCATGCTCAGTAAAGTCCCCACTGATTGGTTGCCAAGTTACTTCAAGGCCAGTATCTTCCGCTTTTCGAAAGATCCTTTTACGCCACCTAAAGGCGAAAAGCATTTGTTTTCCATGGAGCTGTGATAGAGGCAGCATATACACATTCTTCCTCTCCTTTCTACACCTCTGTCTCCTGTACTTCATACCACCTCAAGAGGCTGGTATTGAACCTCTGCCTCCAGACTCTTTCGATTTCCAAATTCAATGCTGTTAACTATTTGAGTTAATAGGGGTTGTGTCCCTCTTCATGATTGGCTGTTTAGAGTATATCAAGGTAGATGGCCCTTGAATGGCAGTGATTTATATAGTGCTGGGTTATTAACCAATCAGGGTTGGCCTTGGTATGTTAGCTTCCCACTTTCATGGGGTTTTAAATAGCTTAAGTCCACAGAGTGATTGCGATATTATGGTAAATGTAAAGGATTGAAAGGAGAAGAACAAATTCTTATGGTGACAGGATTATTTCAAGAATTCACGAATGGATCTAGTTAAGAACCAAATAGTTAAGTGATGACCAGCCCCGTCCCTACTCCCCACCAAAAAATGGCCTTTGTGCCAAATTTTGTATATTATAAAATAAAGAAAACTTTCCTATTTCAAGTTGAAGGAGTGAAGTCCCAGTAAATTGCAGTGCTAATAATTTCAATTGGATATTTTGACAAATGCTATTCCTATGGCTGTGTTGGATAAGTCTCTGAGATAAAGCTCTGATTATCTCCCCTTCTGGCCAAATCTAGCAATCCTGGATTGGATGATCAGAGAATGACTATTGTGAAGGAATTGACAAATGTTGTAGTAAGGATTAGAGAGAGAAAGAAAGAGAGAGAGAGAAAGGCAGAGAGAGAAAGGCCAAGGCCACGCCTGTTCAACAGACCCAGTTGAGTGATGATCTGCTTTCCGTGAAGACTCCAAAGACGACAGAAAATCAATTCCAGGAATCTCCGATGGTCAATTTCAATTCCTATACATTGACGACCACAGAGAATGTGAGACTTTACAAGAGGCTTTCACAGTTTTACGAGAGTAACTCTATTGAATTGTGAACAAGAGTTGCTCTATTTCTTTCATTTTTAGATGTGCTACTCACTGACTGACATACCAAAATGTCCCTTGCTCAGTGTTGCCAATTTAGATGTTTTTCATTTAAATTTACATTGTTTTTGTGTCTAGGTGTCAGAAATTGTTATTTAGATGATTTTTAATAAAATAAGTAATGTTTTTATTTAATTTATAGTAATAAAATAAGTAACATTTTTATTTAATTTAAAATAAGTAATATTTTTAATAAATTGAGTATTTTAATGAAATAAATGTTGAAGATTAAAGTCATATTTAATTTATTGATGAAATATAATATATTTTCTGGATTTTAGATATATATCTGGAGAATTTAGATTTTTTTTTTACACTATTTTATATGTAAATTTGAAAATAAAGTTGGCAACACTGTGGTTACTAGATCTTCTCACAAGAAAAGAACTAGCGCATCTATGGCCTGACTTTCAGACTTGTTTAGTCTTTTGGAAACGTGGCCAACACGTCTACAGCTTTATAAAAAGACTTGTTCACAACAAAATTACTGTTTATTAAATACTATTTGGCTTGCCCGGTGCATAATCTGCAATATTACTTCTGCTTGTTCCTACCTTCCTGTGTTTGAATGTTATGCTCTAATTTTAATAAGTGGGTAGGAAGGGAGAGGTGAGAAAAGAAGGTTGTTTACAGAAGAGGTAGGAAGATTTTCACATATGAAACTAATCCATGTTTGGACAGGCAAACGCAGATTGGGAGAGAATGAAAAGATATAGGCAAAGTGTGAGAGAACAGCAGAGGCATGAGGTAATGGATAATCTTAGTTGTCATCACCAGTGGAATTTCCACGAGTCCAGCTAGTAGATATCAATATACTAAAAATTAGAAACAGTCACCAAAACTGTCAACATAGGTTTCTTCAGTTTTTAAGCTGGTTTGGCTGGCTATGTATGTATGCACATACAGACTGCACCAATGGGGCTACAGGGCTGAAGATTTAAACATTTACTCCTTATGTCTAGAAAAAATGGTATTGCTTTTTTATGGGGTTCAATTCGCAATGTAAGTTTATGCTAAACTGGTCCCTTAGTTTGTGCCCGGCAGCATTCACACTTGTTTTTTGAAAATTCATATATTTTTAGTGATCACTACCCAACAAATGGCGAGAGAAGTAACTTATTCATTGAGGACCCCTTTTTCCAATTCTGTAATTGATCACCCCCAACACGGCATACTGCCAAAAGACATTGGTCACAAGACGGTTTCTATTGAGTGACTAACCAGACCTGGTTATTTACTTTTTAAACTTTTTACATATTAAAAAAAAACGGTTGGGGGAGGGGGGGAAGTATCCTGTGTCGTATTGAAGTCTGTAACCAATGTGAAAGCATCTTTGCTTTCCCTAGCCCCCTTTTCCTTGAAACTGAACAATCGTGATTTGCTGAGATAGAGATTTAATGTCGGTGCCAAAATGAAGACAGCTGCCTCCTGCGAATGATAAACTGCAAACCTAACGGTGGTTGATGCCAAATTGCTGATGGTGGCTTGGATGGTAACGAATATGCTGCTACCACCTTTCTTCCTGGCTGGTAAAACCTCCACAGAGATTCCTCCTTTTGTGGCTGGTTGTTGTGTGGTCATGCAGGGGGTGTAGCGAATGTGGTCATGCCAAATATAATCAGTGGTAAATATTGACACCATCTGCTCTCTTCTGTACTTGTTCCCTGTGGAAAATACAAACAATGAGAAATCCCTGGGGTATTGTTATTTATTTGAAACCATCAACCAAAACTGTCAACATGGGTTTCTTCAGTTTTTAAGTTGGTTTGGCTGGTTATGTATATATGACATGTACAGACCGCACCAATGAAGCTAGAGGGCTGAAAATTTAAATATTTACTCCTTATGTCTAGAAAAACATTTTGGCAATCTTTGCAAATACACATCACCTCTGTCATTTTTGTTTGGCAATTTTTCATTTGGCCATTTTTGTTTTTCAAAATTCCTTCCCTAAATAGGTTTTTAGTGGAGGTGGTGTTCAATTTGCAATGTATGTTTGTGCTAAATTGATCCCTTATTGTGTCCAGCAGCAGTCACGCTTATCTTTTGAAAATTCATACTTTTTTTTAGTGATGACTGTCCAGCAAAAGTCGAAGTAACTTACTTGATTGTAATTGATCACCCCTTTTTTCACCACCAACACAGCATGCTGCCAAAAGATGTTGGTCATATGACAGTTTCTATTGTGTGACTAACCAGACCTGTTTATTTATTCGTTAATCCCTATGAAAAAATTCAGATATACAGGTTTCCCTGCTATCCTAAAGTGGAACGTTCCTATAAAAGCCTTTGGTAAGTCGAAATGGTATAAACCGAAGAAGTAATCATCGTTAATTTATATGGTTAGGATGGTATGTCAGGCTGATTCATCAGAGATTGTGGTGGTAGGAGGTACAGGAGACTGGGGAGGAGGACACAGTGGATGTGGCGACGAAGTGGAAATGGACTGCTTGAGGTACATCGGGCAAAAGCCGAATGAAACGGGTCGCAGACACATATAGACGAAGTGGAACGTGGGTGACCCGTATGTTGAGCGTCAGCAACCCGGATATGGCGAGTTGCTGGTTATAACAGGTCACGGCCACGAGGGCTTGGCAGTTTGCTTTTGACTCACCACTTGAAGCTACACATGAATTGTGCTTGGGACTTCTACTGTGAATGATGTATCAGCTCGGAGTTTGTGATAGCTTACCGGTGTTAAGCAAGAAAGTTCACCTTGAATGAATCGTTCCAGTGTTGCAGCATTATATGCCTTGGACTCATTGCATTGAAACTGTGTCAGTGTTTTTCTTTTTAACTTTTGACTTTACCAATTGCCTCAAACGGTTCCAATAGGCCCCAAATAGGCTGTATTTATGTGCAAAATTCACATATGGTTTCACCTTCTGCCCTCCCAAAATTGTGGGGTCTGTGTTCGCTCTCACCCTGATAATAATGATCTGATTTCCATC
>VCCN01003888.1:4763080-4781442 GCA_006491835.1 Architeuthis dux
GTTGTAAGGTAATCGTGGTGCACATACACACACAAAATGCCCTTACTCTCAGAAGACCTTCTGTCTGTTAGCTGAGGTCTGTCCATAAAGTATCCAGCTATTTAATATTAATTAAAAAAACAAAACAAAAAAAAAGCCTTCGTCTCCCTTCAATGTACTCCCCTTGGGTACTCTCGTACTTATCTCAGTGTTCCATTCTCTTTTCAAAACAGTCTGCAAAGTCCACTTTTTCAGGATCGCCATCAGCAGCCTTGTTACATTCTCCTTAATCTCGTTCAAGGTCTGAAAGCTACTTTTCCATGGTGAAAAGCCAGAAGTCCCACAGGGACCTAAAAACCTGCACGAGACGTGAAGAATTACCTACTCGGTCGTTGTGAATGTAATGGTCACACTGTACACAAGCTCACTCATTGGCATCTCACAGGAGAATGTCTGTCTACATATGCGCAGTAAGGTCCCCACTGATTGGTTACCAAGTTACATCACTGCCATGCAACTGGTTCTCGGGGTATTCAAAATGGCTGGCTACTTTACGGGCAGATGTTGTATGTATGGTATCAACATTTTTTTAAAATTCTTTTCAACGCTTAATTTTATGAACCACTTGAAAAAAACACAGTGGAACTCTTCAATTAATGGAAGTTTTAAAAAAAAATGGGACTCTTCAATGACCAGACAAGAAAGCATTTTCAGTTCACGATAACCATAAGCAATTATAAGTTTATATCAGAGTTGTATGTAATCTCATTGGTAGTCAAATATAAAGCCAGGTTTTCTCTTTCTGTGCTTAACTCTAAATATTCATGAACCACTTCATACCACTCTGGAACTCTTCAATGGAACTCTTCAATGGAACTCTTTTGTGAATTGAATAAAAAAAAAATGTTAAAAGTTACTTAACAGTGCAAGGGAAGTAAATTAGACCAGAAGTTATTCCTCTTGCATTTTTGACAGTATCTTTGTCTTAATTTATTATCTACATCAGAATGCCTTGAAGAAATGATTTATGCTTACACTAGTATTCACTTTTGATCATTCATCCAATTAAAATCTTGTCTGAATGTTGCTTAACTTTGGAGACCAGACAAGTGTAGTGTCGAGTTAGAAGTTGTTGAAGAAATTTAATAAAATATTTTTTAGAAATGAAACTCTTTTGTGAATTGAATAATAAAAAAATACCTAAAAGTGCAAGGGTAGTAACTTCGAGCAGAAGTTATTCCTCTTGCATTTTTTATATGAATTTAAAAGTTAGTTATATGCAACAATTTCTTTTTAGAAAAAAAAGTGATATTTTTACTTTTCTTTTTGTTTTGTTCATATATTTTGAACGTACTGAATTTTCCGCGAAATCCCCGCTTCTGACATTGATTTCTTTTCATTCTGCCGCCTTTTTGTGTCCGTCTTTGTTTGTTTCTGTTTCAACTTTATCGGCCTCTTAAGAAGTTCCGATCGCTTGAACGTCTCCTATTGATCTCCTCCTCCTCCTCTAACTGTGAGCAGTGATTCTGCGTCTTTGGGGCTGCACTACGATGCGTCATCCGTGGCGGCACTTTGTTGCTTCCTTCCATTTCTCTCTCTTTTTTTCTGCTTCCAGCTGATTTCTGGAGAGATTTTGAAAGTAATAAGCATGGGGTGGGGCAGGCAAGGGAGGAGATGATGCAGAGATTGCAGGGATGAAAAGACCCCGCTAGAAACTTTTAAAGATTTTTTTCTTCTCTTTCTTAATCTTGTCTTCAAAGAAACCAGATTGATCTTTTTTTTCTTTCCTTTTTTTCATTCTTGATTTTTCTGATTTTTCTATTTTCTGAGAAAGATATTCTTAAAGTCGTGTGGCTAGAGAAATTCTTTTTTTATTATCATAAAATCTTTACTATTACACTTTTTAATCAATGTATAAAATTCTTTTAAATAAATTTGATAAATCAGTACATATTTTTGTCAAACACCTATTGTTGGAGTTTACTTTATTTTCCTATCTAACAACAATGACAACAAGTTCAGACTTCCGGTTAAAACTAAAAAAAGTAAAAGGTTATACAATTTAAATGATGAATAAAGAGAGATACATTCTATTCTTAAATCATCAATCAATGAAAAAGGAGAAAGAACTAACATTCCAAGGGAAATTATGTATCACCACCACCTAATATATGCTTCTGTTTACCTTATAAACTAAAGTGGTGGTGGGCAATGATCACTAAAAAGTCTGAATTTTCAAAAATCAAGTGCGAATGCTGCTGGACACAAACTAAGGGTTCAATTTGCTATAAGCTTACATTGTAAATTGAACCCTCCCCCTACTAAAAACCTATTTTTGGATGTGATTTTCCCCCCAAAAACAAAAAAAAACATTTTCCCTACTCATTGAGGGGTGAGTGTATTTGAGTGAGTGTGTAACATTTCAAGTTTCTACTGTGAAGAGTAAGGGCTGGGCAAAGTCCAGTTACATAGATAGATATAAATATCAGAACACATGAATTATTTAAACCAGTCTGTTGTGGGTAGCGGTAATTAAAAGAAAGAGGGGAAAAAGATGGAAATCTATGGACACTAGATTTAATTATCTGGTGTCACTAACCGGATTTTTTTAATTAGAATTTATTACTTTTTTTTTTTTTTTAATCTTTACAATTTTTTTTCTTTCTTCTCTACTCTTCTTAGCCCTAACCGTCCATAGTAGAAACTTGAAATTTTGCACACACACTCCCTTCAATGAGTAGTGGCTTAGTAAGTCTTGAAATTCCAATTGAAACTTGGAAACTCTTTGAATTCTAAACCCTGCCCACTTTCATGTCCAGACATTTCGCTGAGTGACGTTTCGGCGACAGACACTCAACCGACAGACGTTTTGTTTTGTTGGGCGAACGTTTCACAGAAAACCTTTTGGCCAAATTGATTGGAAGGATATTTTTATTTGTTACTTATGAATCTGCATGTTTATTGTCTCAAAATATTCCTACTTCATGTTGCAAAATAAATAAATATATAAATAAACTTACTCAAATATGTTGATTTAAAGTAAATTCTATGTTACTTTTTAATTTTATTTTGGTTTTTTTTTTTTCTCACCGAATTTTGTCCTTATCCATTGATCATTTAAAGGTAACAAAACATTGAAATTTCTCAAAAATAATTTTACATCTTGGACAACATTGGAAGAACAGCATGATAATATAGTAAAAAAAGTCTCCTGGCAATCAGTTGGTCATGAATTCAAATCACGGTAGGGGAATGTGAATTTTACATATGTTTACACCCTTAATTTTGGTGAAGATTGTTCTTGTTGTTCTTGTTGTGGTAGGAAAATAAAGTCAAATCCAGACTTTGTACTGGAGTTTGACAAAAATAAAATGTTATGAATGATTAGAAATATCTGGCAGTAGTTTGTTTACTTTTATTATCGGCAAGACTCCTGCTGTAAGCCAACCAAAGTATTTTGTTGAAAAATGTAAATCATCTAAAACCTGCTTTACGATTAAGTTTATGCTTATAAGTTTATTTATTTTTTGCAATATGAAATATAAATATTTTGAGACAATAAACATGCAAATTCATAAGTAAAAAAAAACCCAAATAAAAATATCCTTCCAACAAAAGATATATTAGCACTTTGACGGCCACTTTGTTTGGCGAGCAAAGAGTATTTTCCTGCCACTTCAGGCGATACCTATTGCTTAACGATAGCGTTTGAATATCATGGTTGTGTTGTCATATCAATTTCAGTCGGACAGGAACAGACACACAAGTTACAGGCTTTCAAAGTTACTAAGTGCACAAAATCTTGGCACCCTTGAAAAAGAATGCTGATTGCTAAAGGTTAATTAGAATATACTGAGTGCTCTTTTTGCCGTCAACCTTTCTGAATTGTAACCTTTTAGCATGTGAAAAGATAACTGATGGGTACCATCAAGATTCTAGGCAAGCAGAGTCCATTCCTTCATGTAATTTCTCTGAACATCTATTGCAAAGCCAGTGTAAGGGAACTAAGTGGCTGCTTAGGGCCAGTGGCATGGCAAGGGTTCTCAGCACCTGGGGGGCAAAAATAATCAAATTCTACTTAGACAGGCTCAACCAAAGCCTTTATGGTGCCCTATGTGCATTTATTTACACAATTGAACAATTGTATATTGTTATTATTATGAATTAAAAACCATCAACCAAAACTGTCAACACACTCAACGTGGGTTTCTTCAGGTTTTAAGTCATTCAGTCTATCTATCTATCTATCTATCATGGTCACACCAATGGAGCTAGAGGGCTGACAATTTAAACTTTTACTTATGTGTAGAAAAGTGTTTTTTTTTTTTTTGTTGTTGTTTTTTTTTTAACCCCCCCCCCCAATGGGTTTTTAGGTGAAGAGTGATTTACAATATAAGTTTATGCTAAATTGGTCCCTTAGTTTGTGTCCGGCAGCGTTCAAGCTTGTTTTTTTTTTTGTTTTTTTTTGTTGAAAATTTAGACTTTTTTTTAGCCATCCAACAAAAGGCGAGACAAGTAACTTATTCATTGATCACCGCTCTTTTTCAAATATTTTAATTGATCACCCCCAGCGCGGCATGCTGCCAGCAGACATTGGTCACGTGACAGTTTCTATTGAGTGACTAACCAGACCTGTTATCCACTTTTCCCAATCTATCTCAGTACTAAGAAGTCACCACTCAAAGAGGACCACAAAAAAGAGACCAAAAATAGTTTGTGACTCACCTTACCATATAATGGATCTACATTTGGCTCACTACCCTGTGCTTAGGAAATGTGGAAAAAGAATCTAAGAAGGTTTTCTTCCATCTAATGGATCTGGCTCTTTGGAACTCTTACCAACTGTATAAAGCAATCGGATCATCGGAGCAGCAAGTACTAAGGAGGACCTGAAACACAGGATGGGAATTGAAAAGTACTGTCGTCCTGAAATTCCTGTCACAAGAAATGGAAGACTCTCAACTTGTCTGAACTCACTTTGTGTCTGGCCACTTCCCAATGGAAATGCCTCCAATTGAACAAAAAGAGAAATGGGTCTAGTTAGTCACTCAATAGAAACCGTAACGTGACCAACATCTTTTGGCAGCCCCCCCCCCGTGTTGGGGGTGATCAATGAAAAAAATTGGCTGATCAATTAATTAAAGTTATTTCTCTCGACTTTTGTTGGGCAGTGATCACTAAAAGAAAGTCTGAATTTTCAAAAAAACAAACGTGAAGGCTGCCAGTACAAACTACGGATCAATTTAGCATAAACTTATATTAGAAATTGAACCCCGAACTAAAAGCCTATTTAGGGGAGGGGGGGATCTTTTTCAGCCATCTAGCTCCATTGGTGTGGCATGTACTCATGATACATACCTAGCCAGCCAGACTCGCTTGAAAACTGAAGAAACTATGTTGACAGTTTTGGTTGACGGTTTGTAATTCTTCCAGACATTGCTGCCTGTGTTCCAAGAAGCGGCATAGTAATGGGGCGGGGGGTGAAAAGAGTCGTTGCATATGTGAAATGTGTAAAGTTACCCTCTGTGTAATTCCATGCTTCAAAATTTACAAAGTAAATATAAAGTAAATTTCAATTATTTGCCATTTTATTCATTCCTCTAGTTAATTAATCTCTGTGAAGGAATTCACAGATCTACAGATTTCCCCACTAATCCGAAAGTAGAGCGTTCCTATAAAAGCCTTTTGTGAGCCGAAGTAGAGTAGAGGAAAATCTAATGTCCAGAATTTTAAAGTATGGAAGCCTAAAAAGGAAAAAAAAGATTAAGTAGCAGTTGTAGTAGAGTAACACAAACACAGTGCCTTTTCTTATCTTGGAGTATTAGCAGCCAGCCTGCTCTGAACGAGATCATTTTTTAAATTTTTTTTGAAAATTCAGACTTTTTAGTGATCACTAAACAAAAGGCGGAATAAGTATCTTATATATTGATCAACACAATGGTGCCAGAGGGATGAAAATTTAAACATTTACTCCTTATTATATATTTTAAAAAAACCCAAAAGAACTTTTGTTTTGTCAATTTTTACCCCCCTCCCCCTCAATAAGTTTAGAATGTAAGTTTATGCTAAATTGGTCTCTTAGTTTGTGTCCGGCTGCATTCATGCTTGTCTTTTGAAAATTCAGACTTTTTAGTGATCACCGACCAACAAAAGGTGCGATAAGTATCTTATTCATTGATCAACCCTTTTTCCAATCTTTTAATTGATCATCTCTGCCAAAAGATGTTGGTCGTGTGAGTTTCTATTGAATGACTAACCGGACCTGTTGTATTTTCCTCTTGGTTTGGATGTAATTGAAAACCTGACAGACCATAGTAGCCTGATATAAATAAGATAGATATATTGACTCGGCTCAAAGCCAGAGAGGAATGCGGTGTTTGTATTCTGTGCTAATCAGAAACTGGTGGAACAAATGCAGGAATCAATTTGTGTCTCTCTCACTCTCACTCACTCTCTGTAGGTTTCCATGGCATTTAGTGGCAGCCATGTTTTCCTCACACAGTTAGGCCTTTGTTGTTGTGCTCTAGAATGCTCTCTCTGGTTTATTGTCTGGGTTTAGAGGAAATGATCTTCTACCATTTAATATCCTGACTCCAAGAAAAACCGATTCCTTCATGTTGCTCTCCAGATCTACACTTCTAGACAAGAAACACGCTGCGTCAATATTGGGCTTCTTCACTTTTTGCATTAAACTCTAAAATTCATGAACCACTTGAAACCGCTCATAAATGGAGTGGAACACTTTTGTTTTAATTGAATAAAAAAAAAATTTAAATATTTACATAAAAGTATAATAATTGCAATAAACTATGATCAGCCTTTTGGCTAAGATCAAAGTGTAGTATCTGTTCTTCGAGCCATAGCCTCGAAGTTCAGAGAACCACAGCCCTTTGGGGGTTCTTGTGGCATGTTCGGGTATCGTCCTAGGAGAAATTGCACAGGATATCTTGGTTAGTTGGTTGGAAGCCGATCCCCATTAGCATGCTCAGGATTCATCCTGAGAAGCTTTATTCCGGTCGTGGCATTTGTCTCAGTGAAAGGGATGTGGGATTCTCCCCCCTCAAGTCTCTAGTCACGGGGACATGGGATCTCCCCCGGCCTACTGAATTCAACACTAAATGATGCACCAAGGGTCGTTGTGCTATTAAACAAAACAATTAAATCAAATCAAATCATAAACTTTGAGCAAAAGTTATTCCCCTTGATTAGTGCAGTTAATTTGTTCCAAAATCTTCCATACTGTTCAAGGTCTTAATATAATTTAGTTTATTTTTCAGTTTATATTTAGTCACATTAATTTGTACAGCAATACCATAACCAAACCACATCAAATCCCACACTAATCAAAACCACCCTATTCAAGGTATTGCTGTATATACGTATACATACATATACACAATCCTCATGTGCACACAAGCATGATCTTGTTGCTCAGCCCTAGATTTTAATGCAAACTAATAAATACATTATGTCTGGATAAATTTCATGAGGCAATGTAGCTACATATTTGAAAATGTCAGAAATTACCAGATGTTAGCCAGACATTGCTTCCAAAATAGCTGAAGGTGCTCTAGACTAGATGTCTGCTGGCCTTTTAACCAGGTGGCTCTTACATACTTTAACCAATATAAATATTTTTCCCACTTTGCAATGGTTATAGAGGAAAATATTAGTGACCATCAACCAGAACTGTCAACATAGGTTTCTTCAGTTTTTGAGTGATTCTGGCTGGATATGTATGTGTGATGCATACAGGCCGCACCAATGGAGCTAGAGGGCTAAAAATTTAAACGTATACTCCTTATGTTTAGAAAAACCTTTTTATATTTTTGTAAGTTTATACTAAATTGGTCTCTTGGTTTGTGTACGACAGCGTTCACGCTTGTTTTTTGAAAATTCAGACTTTTTAGTAATCCGACAAAAGGCGAGAAGTAACTTATTCATTTATCACCCCCTTCTCTTTATTTACCTCTGACAACGTAGTTGAAAACGTATATGTATTTGGTCATGCCTGTCTGACTATCCACAGGATATCTCCAAATGTCCTCAATGAAAAAGTGGACAATAGGCTACAGAAGAGTGATTGAATTTTGGCACAGATCCATGTACAATTACCTCCCCATATAGTTATATGTCCATGCCACATAATATCGCCAAAATTTTATATCTAGCCCAGGGCTCCAGACTAACCTTTTTCACTACCATCCTGGAACCGTCCCAAAATCAAAATGTTGTTTCTTTACTTTGTTATTATCATCTATAGTTGTTAGTAGCATAATAAAAACACCATTAAAATGTTGAGGAAATAAATAATTGTCAAACTCCAGTCCAAATCTGGAGTTGACTTTGTTTTTCTACTGTAACAAAAAACACAAAACGACAAGAACAATCCTCACCAAATTTTTAAAAAAAATAAAGATATCTCCCCCAGACATATCTGGGATGGAAGTGATTTTAAAAAGGCGTCCCGGGGAAGATATTTGTTCGCCCCGAACACATTTTTACTGTCCCCGGGACAAGATTAATTTTGAGTCCTGATCTATTCACACGATATCTGCAAAAGTTCTCAATGAAATTTTGTGGAAGCTTGGACAATGCAATAAGAAAGAGTTGGTCAAATTTTGGTGTGGATCCAGAAATTTCTTTTTCTTTTTTCTCCATACAATCATGTATACACCCATGACAGGGGGGAGGTAATTGTGCATGTGCAAAATTGAATCACTTCTTATGTAGACTATTGTCCACCCTTCCACAAAATTTCATTGAAGTTCACTCAGAACTTTTGGAGATATTGTGTGAACAGCTATTACCAAGATTTCATATGTCTGTCCACACAATGTCTCCAAAGGTTCTCAGTGATTTTCAATGAAATTTTGTGGAACGGTGGATCCATGCACAATTACTTCCCCTGACAATGGTGTTGGCAGAGGTATGCGCTCTCTGAGTGCTTTCTAGTTTTATCTCCATTTCATTCAGTGTCTAAAGCTAAGCTTATGTAGCACTACGATCCGATCAAATTATTTGAACTCAAAGATTTGTATTTTAAATTGCTGATAGTCGCCACGACTTGAATCTTAGCCGTTGCAAAAAAGTCTTGCGTCACATGACCATAATTTAATCTAATCTTAAACAAGGATAACTACATCAAACTTTTTTCTTTTACAAAAAAGTGGTTAAGAAAGTCAAATATTTGAAAATAAAAAAAAAACTTCATCCATTATTTACCCCCACATAAAATACTAAACGCACAATAAATTTATGACAAAACTACAAAGCAAACAATTTATTTTAATACAAAACTATCTATTAGCTATTTTCTAACTCAATGTTTTATTCAACTTTTATTGTAACCTTTGAAATGCCATCAAAAATGTGCCAAATATAATATAAAAAGATCTAAATTTTCCTGAAAATAATGTGAAAATAGGCAATGTTAATCAGAATATTGGTGACGCTTTTTCATGTCACAGTTGGTCGCTGATAAATTGATTAGTGATTGGTCTGAAAGGATTGGCAATTTGACGGAATCCAGTTGCAGACTAATCATAAGTGCGACCTGAAGTCTTGGTGGCTTAATCGGTAAAGCAGGCCGGGCTAAATGGTACTTCCCCTCAGGGATGTGGGTTTAAATCCTACCTAAGGCTTATTCAGTATTTTCTGATCAACGCTATTTACTCACTGCCGGAGGGTAATCAGTCTGAGCAAAAGTTGCGATAAAAAGCAACTAATAAATTAAGATGAAGGTAAAAAGTAGTCATAAAAATTTAAAAAATAATAAAAGTTGATCTTTTTAACTTTTCACTTATGTCCTCTGGTTATTATTTTTTTTTTATTATATCAATTTGAGATCTGCTTCTTCTCCTGCAAATCCTTCATAATACAGCCAATACAGTTTGTTATAGCACGGTTCATGTTGTTATAACGAAAGTGGATGGTGGACCACAAAATATTAATCTAGCTCAAAAATAGCTGGATATAGCAATAAAATAGCAACTGGTTATCACAGCTATGTTATAATGGGATTGGCTTTCTTTGACCCCAACACCTTCATTAGTAAGGTGGGATGCCTTTATAATTTATATCAAATGGGAACCAGATTGTAATCTTTGACTTAAGCGCATGAACTTCAGAAAAAGGACAAATACCTCCACAGGGTGTTAACGAGTGTTATCACTAGCCTTTTAACAGGTAATTCCCAATAGAAACTGTAGTAGAAAAGTTCTCTTTAAAACTGGAGGACCGCAGGGCACAAAGTCTCTTTCACAGGACACCTCTTCGGAGGGCACTTCTTCCAGCACGACACCAGAAAACGCACTGTTTTCTCTCGAATCACTCTAAACCAACAGCATTCTTCTGACCGCAGCCAAAAGTGAATTGTTTCGCACTCCTCATAATTGGCCACTTATATCCTTCTAGATATGATTCAAGTGCCCGTATGCGAAGTGTCTGGCACAGCAAACCATCAGCAGGAAGCCCGGATGTTCTAACAGCACTGCCACACAAAGTCTCTTTGGCTGTAGTTGGACAGGGGGTCTCCAGTTCAATCTTGTGGTCGTCACAGAAACCTAATTCCAATTTCCCAAATAAGCTGAGCTCTGTTTTTAGCCATTTTTGCCTTTTTTTTTCATTTTTAGTGCCTTTTGGCCATTTTTTTTTTTGGGGGGGGCATGTTCTGGGAAACTTTTTAGTGTCTTTTTACCATTTTTGGCTTTTTTTTTTTCAAATACAAAAATGTGGACCTCGAAATACTTCCCAATCCTCTAAAAACGGTGGGGAAATCAAATTCCTGGCTAACACCCCTGCTTCACAAATTCAGTTGCCAAGTGAATTTTCCTTTCTCAAAGTTCACAATTTATTGATTTGTAAATTTAGGCATTTTGTTTGCAATAATAACAGGTCTGTTTAGTCACTCAATAGAAAGTGACCAATGTCTTTTGGCAGCATGCCATGTTGGGGGTGATCATTGAATAAGTTACTTCTTTTGCATTTTGTTGAGCAGTGACCACTAAAAAAGTCTGATTTTTAAAAAAAACAAGCGTGAATGATGCCGGACACAAACTAAGTGACCAATTTAGCGTAATCTTACATTGCAACCCCCCCCCCTAAAATCTATTATGGGGAGTAAAAAAACAAAAGAACTTTTTTTTTTTTTTTTTTTAGACATAAGGAATGAATGCTTAAATTTTCAGCCCTCTAGCTCAATTGGTGCAGCCTGTTCACACCACACACACACATACATAGCCAGGCAGACCAACTTAAAAAAATGAAGAAACCTATGTTGACAGTTTTGTTTGATGGTTTCCAATAGATTATCTCTGAAGATGTTTGAGAAAAAAATCAGCAAAACCTTTGCTGTTGTGTTTTTCACACACAAAATGGCTGCCGATTTCTTCCTTCATTCTCTTCTGACCTTGTTACCAGTGTTGCCAACAATGGTTGTTTTTGACAGCTAAAATTGTCTTTAAAAATGGCTAAAGTTGACTACATTTTTTCATTTCAGCTAACCTTTTAGCTAAATCTATTATACATACTTATTTAAAGCCCACTTATCAAATAAAATAACTATGCACTAAGACTTTGGAACAAATTAGTAATAAAATCTGTACATTTACTTTTATTAACGTTACTACTAAATTTTTTTTTAAATAGCCAGATTTTCGGCTATTGTAGATTTTTTTCGGCTAAATTGGAAAAAAGTCAGCCAGATGTAGACGGAAAATGGCAAATCTGCTTGTTACATTTAAGTTTAACTAACAATCGCTGTTCTGGCAACTGCTCATCCTCCCACTTTTTTTCTTTTTAATCTGTCTTCTTCCCAACAAAGCTAACAATAGATAATCACGGAGGCATTTTGTATTATTTGTATTGATTTTCATAGATTTTCTTTTTCTATTTCTGCAATGGTGCCAGGCACGCAGGAATAGCATTGCCTCTTCCTTCTTTTTTCTTTTTGCTGTTATTCAATGCTAACTAGAAGGGAGATTACCATTACCTATTAGAAACTGTCAACCAAAACTGTCAACATAGGTTTCTTCAGTTTTTAAGGGGGTCTGGCTGGCTGGCTATATTTATGTGTGTGCGTATCTATGACATGTACAGGCTGCATCAATGCAGCTAGAGGGCTGAAAATTTCAACATGTACTCCTTGTGTCTTATGTATTGTTTTTTGAAAATGCCCCTCCAAATAGGTCTTTAGTAGGGGGAGGGGGTCAATTTGCAATGTAAGTTTATGCTAAATTAATCCCTTAGCTTGTGTCCGGCAGCATTCATGCTTGTTCAGACTTTTTAAGTAACTTATTCATTGCTCACCCCTTTTTCCCATTTCTTTAATTGATCACCCCCAACACAGCATGCTACCAAAAGGTGTTGGCCACATGATGGTTTCTATTGAGTGACTAACCAGACTTGTTTTATTTTCTTCTTGCTGTTATTCAATGCCAACGAGAAGGGCGATCGCCATTACCTTTTTTTTATATATTTATGTTTGGTAAGATGCTTGCGGCAGTTTCTGGGTTTCATTGACGGCACCCCCTCCCTAAGAACAGTCAGTTGGTGTCTTATATTTTTGTAGGTTTTTCTCGGGTTTTGATATTTCCTGATCTTTTTGCTCATCCTTCAATCAGCCATTGCTGCCTGTTGAGCTTTTTGGAATTCTTGCATCTTCCAGGGGCATATAGGGGGGGGGGGCTGCAGACCTGTTTAACTACTGATTGCTTTAGTATACAATGTGTGCATTGATCATTGTGTGTATTTGGATGTATTTATATTATTTATATATTTTTCTTTCATTTTCAGGTGAGTTCAGAATTTCTTCACTTGGTCAAATCCTTGTGTTGTTGGTGAGTAAACATTACATTGCATGGAATTGTCAATGCATTAACTTTTATCACAGAGGTTCTCAACCTGGGGGGAATTATCCCTGGGAGCGGGGAAATTTTAGGTTTTTAAGGCGGTGGTCGAGACCACAGATTGGCAGATTCGATATCTGTTGGAATATGGATCTTTTGGCACTGCTAGTTAAATTACTTTCCTTTTCTTTCTAAATAATCCAAATAAATGTATATGTTATAATATAGAAAAAATAAGAGATTTTCAATATGACATGCATATTATTTGGAATGCACTTTTTGAGTCAGACAATCTTGAAAGGGGGGAATAACACATTCTGAAGTATGGTGAAAGGGTGCCTGGGCAAAAAAGGTTGAATGACTGGTTTATCAGATTTGATCTGGGTTTTTTGCTGTGTCCTCCTTTTGAACTTATCTGCTTGATTTAGTTTTGGTATGCAAATCTTTTCTCTTTGTATTTGTTACTTAACAAAAGTATTAGGTCAAGTGCAAAAGTTCCCAGTGCCCCTTTTCTTTTTCTTTTTTTTTCTTTTTTTTTCTTCTTTTTTTTTTCTTTTTTTTTTTCAACTAGAGACTAATTACACAGTTGAAAACCTTTTTTTTTGTTTTCTGGAAACTTTTGCACACATCTAATACTTTTGCCATTGTATATTGCAAGTTAGACTCCATCTTAAGCAAAACATTTTTATCTGGTCTTGCTGTTAATTTCTTTTCTTCAAGGTTTACTGAAGTTTGTTTGGAAATGAGTTAATCCTGGTTTTTGTCACTCCAGGGGTTGACTATTCCTCCCCGCCTTGTAGGGGGGTCACAGGAAAAATTAAAGGGGAAAAGACAACAAAAAACAAAATATTTTTATAAGACTTAGTAGTGCATTGTATTATTATTATTATTATTGGCGTGTTGCAGCGCCATCCTCCGAGGATTCCACCTCGCCAACCCTTACGATCTCTCCAAACGAGACTCCTCCATGCTCATATGTCCTCTGCTATGGGTTTCATCTTCTCCAGGTCTTGTACATTGTTTAGTTTAAGCCCCCCTGAAGTATTTGTGATCTTGTAACGTTCTCCTGGCATAGTAGTCGTTCAGATCTTGGTTGAGAACGACTATATTTCCATCTCTCCTCAGTATATGGCTTAACAACTCCCATCTGGCCTTTCTCATTGTTTTTGATGCAAATATTATTAGAAACTGTCAACATAGGTTTGTTCAGTCTTTAAGTTGGTCTGGTTTGCTGGCTGGCTGTGTATGTATCACAAGGCTGCACCGATGGAGCTAGAGCTGAAAATTTAAACATTTACTCCTATGACTTTCTTCCAACCCTGCGCAGTCAATCTCGCTCTGCCAATGCCTTCTGTACTCACGTTGTTCTAAGATCCACAGAAGGGGACAGGTTGCAGAAGAGAGTTGGTTCGATCACCAGTAAAGTTAGCCAGGGTTTTGCTAACCTTAATGATAGACACAACACTGGGTTAAACAGTTAACAAGAAATTTATTTATAATGTTCTTCTTTGGGGCGGTGTTTGGCGACTGGGGTGGCTGGTCCAGGGTGGTGAAGTAGATGAACTGCGCAGTCTCTCAGCAGGGCTGGTCCAAGCAGAACGGTGTTGGGCAATCAGTCCAGTGGCAACTAGTTTTCTCTCTGCCTGAACCCTAAAAACTAGTACTATTAGTACCCTCGCTAAATTCCCTTGTCCAATCAAAATTGGATGCATCTACAGTAAGATATATTTGAGATGATGTGGTCTGAAGCACATTAATGAGGAAAATGTTCATAAGATCACCTTCTAATATTTTGTTTATTATTATGAATGCTACATCTCAAGTCTAACCTTTCCACTGTCAGGGTTGACACTTCTTGTCAATTAAAACTAAACGATACTCTTGTTTACTTTACTGCCCTCAATTTATTAACACTTTATACTGTTATACTCCTTACTATATCTAGAAAAATCGTTTTTTTAGGGTTTTTTTAAATTCCGGTAAATAGGTTTTTAGTGAGGGGTTCAATTTGCAATGTATGTTTATGCTAAATTCATCCCTTAGTTTGTGTCCGCTGTTTTTTGAAAATTCATTGATCATCGTTTTTTCCCAATTTTTTAATTGAATCACCCCCAACACAGCATGGTACCAAAAGATGTTGGTCACATGATGGTTTGTATTGAGTGACTAACCAGACCTGCTTATTTTCTTTTATTTACTTTTGTTTTCATACCAAGTTGCTATTGATTTCTTAATAATCACTAATTTCTTTCCTTTGTTGCAAATAGAAAATACTATTTATTAGTACAACATTGTCGACAGTTTATTTAGGCTGTAGACGTTACTGTTTTGTATTGAAAGTTCATATTTCGATCAGTGATTCTCCAATCATTATCATCATGGCATAAAGCCCGTTGCAAATATAGAAACACTCTTCTTCTGACTTGGCTTCAAATGGCATTGCTTTATAATGAATAGAAGTATTGCTGATTGAAACATTGAAATCTTTATATGGTGTGCCTGGTCATAATTTTCTGCTTGTTTGGATTTTCAGGACCAAGTCTGGAAATGACAAAACGATAGATTTAAGTTTATTTCAACTGGTATATTGTACACAAAAAGAGACTGTGGGTCCTTTACGTTAGTTCCCACCAAAAGTTAACATCCATCATTTTAAAGTACAAGAAGTTGGGGTGGGGGGTTGTTAAGATACTCTTTCTCAACTTTCTATTTGAGGGGTGGATTGGATCGCATGGAAACCAGCAGGGCTCGAAATTAACGTTGTCTTGGGGACGGTAAAAAATTGTTTGGGACGCCACCGGGACGGAAATGATTTGGGGGTGGGTAAAAATCACTTCCGTCCGCAGGCATTGGGAGAAGATTGTTTTTCGGGACAGTTTGCTTTTCCTTCGGGACGGTTAAAATTGTTTTTCGAGAATGTTCCAGGATGGTAGTGAATAAAGTTAGTCTGAAGCCCTGGCAACAGGGCAAAATCCTTGTATGGTACGAGTTAGTACTCATATAAAGCTTTTTACCTTTCTTAGTCAGACTCTTAGTATTCAAGAGTCTGGTGAAACCAGCCCTCAATTCTATTTGAGAGCTGTGTTTCTTGTGACTTGATGTTATTGGAGAACTGCGACAAACTGTTACAGCCACAGGTGGGCTGGTGTCATCTGGTGCCTAGTAGGCCAGTGGTTCTCAACCTGTTTGCTGCAGTACAATAGTATGATGCGTAAATTTTTCCAAATATGTAAACATGTATTTCGAGCCTTGAAAGTGTCCAGTACAAGTATTGTGTCTGCCCCGCTTCCACCACGGTTACCAATCTGGTGGTTTTATCACTAGATTTTGTGAGATCTCAACCTTTTTAGCGGCAAGGGAAAAGGGATGATGAGTACGTACGTATATATCAGTATGCTGATATGAAAGTTTTGTTGTCTACTGAAATGGTTTCGTATAATTCATTTCATTTTTACAGTTTGTGTGCTGCATGAGTCAAATATCTCTCTTAAGATGATGTCATGCAATAAAGTTTGAGAACCACTGCAGTTGACTGATAATCTCATTGGCCTCTCTAGTTTCAGTACTTCCATGCACTTTTGACGAAAAAAACACTCAAAACATGTATAATAGTTAATTTTATTGTAAAAATCCTTTGTCCTATTCATAAGGAGGACTGGAAAAAATCTGATATCAAAATTATTTGTTTTCAATGTTTAGATCCGGAAGTTTTGTATTTCAAAAGTTATTTACACTGGATAAACAATCGGACATAATAATTTGGATTAGAAAATTTTTAGATTTTAAAATTATACCAAAAATAAACTAGTTATTGGATTTATATAAAATTCTCAGTTCTTATTCACTTATGTATTTATTTATGAAAAGTTTATTTTGTAAGAAAGATTTGGAAATATCATATCAATCATCCCCCCTTTATTTAATTTTAAGAAATCTCTATAAAATATCATACATGTTTACTAAAAATATTTACTTTTCTATAAAGATGAGTCCCTGCTGGAATTAAACCAGTTAAAATTATATTTGAAACCTCGTCAGAGATTTAGAAAATATGTCCTTAATTGAAAAATAAAAAACTGCAATAGAACTAAAATATTTTTTAGTTTGGAAAGGTTTGTGGTTGCTTCTTTTCATGAAAATATATTGTAGACATTTTTTTTATAAAAAATAAATATTTTAAAATTCTTTATTCTCCGTGGTTACTTCTAAAACAGTTATCAAATAAAACATTGTTTTAATAATCGAGAAATGGGAAGTTTAACAAACTCTGATTTTTCCAAAGATTTTTTAATAGAATTATTTAATTTTCTAAATTAAATATAGATGTTACGCATTTAAAATGTATGGAGGCCCAGAATGCAATAACTGGATTAGGTCCTTTGATGGCCTTTAGTTTTCATATTATCATTCAAAGTGATTCAAGTTGTCTTTTTCAATGAAGAGAACAAAAAACTATATTGTGGGAACAAGCAGAATAATATTATAGATTATATCCCTTTTGACATTAAATCTACAAAAAAAAAAACTTTTTATGGCCTGTGCAGAACCAAAAAGTCTGTGAGCAACTAGAAAATATGGAATTTGCAGAAAATATTTTACTTTTGAGACGATCATTGATTTTCTTTGTCTAAAAAAAAAGAAACGAAATTGGCCAAATGCTAAAATTGTTTATAAAAGCAATCATTTTATTATTTATTTTTATTAAATGAAGTATTGCAAATCATAATTGTTAATATAAGATTTTAAAAAAATACTTACTACTATTTACTTTCATCTTAATTTTTCAGTTGAATTTTTATGAAGTTACGATAAAAAACTGAAAAATTAAGATGAAGGTGAATAGTAGTATAAAAAATTAATAATAATGATTGTTTATAAAACATTGCAATACTGAAGTACACATCAAAAATAAGAATTTATTAAAAAAATACTACTACACAAAGTCAAAATGGTCAAAAATTTAAATATGGCCAAACCAAAAAGTTCATGGCCAAATGCTTTACAAAAGGCCAGATTTTCAAATTTGGCCATAAAATGACCAAAATGGCAACCCTGGTTTTTCTAAACACCCTCACCCCCCTCCCTATTATTCAGTACTAAAGAGTATTTATATATTGTGCGTGGCATACAAATTTTACTGCGCATCAGAAACATTGGTCACAAAACATGTTTTTTTTTACTTAAGCCAATGAAGGTGGCTTCTAGTAACAATGAAATTTAAAAAGAAATCGTTTGTGTGAATTGAACCTTGAAAATGTTTATGATATGATAATAACATTATTGTAAAAAGGCAAGTAATGAATAAACAAGTTTCATGTTGACCAGGATGCGCTTTCTGAGAAAGTGGGCCATAAAAGCAAAATAATCTATACCTGATTAAGTTTATATGATTGTTGACAATGCCTCGACTTATGCCTGAATTGATAAATGTAATTTTCTTCCCGTTTCTCCGGTGTATTTTACTTCCGTCAAATAGAACCACGTACATGAATGTTCAAAGGTGCACCTAAAATGTCACAATGATTGATATTGTTC